>QGOB01001046.1:0-10109 GCA_003313055.1 Termitomyces sp. MG145 | reverse complement strand
GCTGCACGTGGAAAGAGTGGGCGGGGTCAATGGGGTCCTCAAAGCATCAAGGTGTGGGGCTGGTGTGGATTTCATCGACAAAGGCCAGAAGTTCAGCCCAGAGGGCCACGTCCACCTGCAGAGTGTTGGCAACGTTGTCAGGGAGGTTGCCTTTTTGGTAGTTCTCGTGGAAGTCGAGGAGGCGGTCAGCCCACTGCTCCAGGGTGCCAGAGATGTCAAGCTGTCCCAGACTGATGAGGAGGGCCCTTGTAAATTTGGAGAAGGCTACCAGGGTGATGCGCAACAAGCGCAGGACGTCATTGCATTGTTGGACATAGGCCTCAACCTGTTGCTGGCGTGCGAGAGGGGAAGAAGAGGTCTGTGTCGGAGGGGCCGCAGTGGGTCAGGGACATTGGGGGTGGATGGTGTCGGGGTTTTCTTGGACTGGGGCTGGGTAGGGGTGATAGGGTCCCGGAGCAAAGAATGCAGCACTAGCGGGGCCCCAGGCGCTGGGCGGGGTTTTGGGTAGCCCACTGGGCAAAGTTCAGGGGTACACCCCTGGGTGGGCTGGTCCGGGGTTGTAGTGCCAGTCTGGAGGTAGACCCTGACTGATTGAGGGTCCGTATGACATGGTGTTTGGGTCGGGGGCCCAGTGATGTGGGGGTAAGGTGGGATAGTGTTCGATGGAGGGTGCGGGTTAGGGAGTGTGAGGGGAGTTGATGGCGTATGGGCCCTTGGGGATGGGTCGCCGTAGTAGTCGTACCTAGTGGGGGTGTAGGTGTAGGTGTACATAGCCATCAAGTATGGGGTAAGGTAGAGTCTTGATATTATGTTAGGTCCCACTGATGATGAGGGCTCAGCTACACTGGCAAGTCCTTACTAGGCGAGCTCAGGAGGCCAAGTACAGGTCCGGGGCTTCTTGGGAGCTCCGGTACAGCTACGAGTGGCCCGGGGTGAAGTCCGGATGCTCCAGGGTACGAGTAGTGACACATGCGAGGTCAAAAGTGCTCCAGGTAGAGGAGCACAAGTTCAAGGGGCAGGGGAGTTCTTAATGGAGGGAGGAATGGGGAACGGGAGGGTAGTATTGATTGGGGAATGGAAGTAGGTTTGGGAGTGGGTAAGGATAGGTACGGAATGGATGGGAGATGGGTTGGTCAAGAAACCAGGAGGCGAGAGGAGATACAGAACAGGAAGTAGAAATAGAGAGGAAGAGATATGGAACAATAGATAGAGAAACGGAGGAGAAATACAGAACAGAGATACGAGTCATGGAACGGAGATACAAGGCATGGAGACGAGAGACGAGAGATGAGACGAGACAGAGAAAACTAGATTGAGATAGAGACGGAGACAGAGAATATGGAAACTACAGAGAACTATGGTGAATATCAAGACTACTTGACTCGTATGCTATCCTATGGTTTATATATTACCCTTCTGCTAAGTCCTGGGTAGGGTTCTAGCCCAGGACCATAGCACCTGATTGTCCTCCGGCTAAGTCCCAGGGCAGGCTCCCAGCCCCAGGGTCATGACAGTTGTTGAGGCATGCCAGCGTGGGCTGCAGCTATCTTGCATCGGGCAGGTCGGTGGTCATGGTGCATAGTGGTGCGCACCTGTCGACGCCACAGAAGCGGGTGGCCCGGTGATGTGCTGACAGTTTGTGGGAGGAATGTTGCAGAATGTTATGTGATGGCCGGGATGCCAGGGGTTTGGGTATGTCTGGTGACAGGGAAGCTTTGGGGTGACGTGTTGGCCGAGATGCCAGGGTTCTGTGATGCCTGGGGGTCTGTCTGGAGATGGCCATGAGTGTTGCCAATGCAGCATTGTGAGGTTGTTGGTGGCCCCAGAGGTGTGCAAGAGGTGCGGGGGAGGTGTGTGCTGGGGCTGGGGCAGCGTATGAGGATCCAGAGATGGCGGGGTCATGACAGCATTCATTGACGCCACAGAAGCAGATGGCCTGGTGATGTGCCAACGGTTCAGGGGAGGAATGTTACGTGATGGCCGGGATGCTGGGGGTTTGGACATATCCAGTGACAGGGAAGCCTTGGGGTGACATGTCAGCTGAGATGCCAGGGTTCAATGATGCCCGGGGGTCTGTCCGGAGATGGCCACAAGTGTTGCTGATGCAGCATTGTGAGGTTGTTGGTGGCCCTGGAGGTGTGGGAGGTGTGGGGAGGTATGCCAGGGTCAGAGCAGTGTATGAGGGTACAGAATTGGTGGAGTTGTGACACTTAGCCAAGAAATGAAAACATATGACCATGCACATTTGACCATTTTGGCTATACACAATAGCCTAGAACTAGAGTACTTGCACTCTAAATACATGTATTGCTGCTGATGTATTCCAACATACACCCCAGAATTACCAGTGAGATACTAAGCAGATAGAAAGTTTAATCAAAGTTTTGACTACCTTACTTATTGGTATTTACTGTATGAAAGCAGGACATTCTTCATCAGTGTTCAGCTAGCTTCTGTGTGATTTTGGGACCTCCATGTGGTGCTACATTGCTGTAGTAGGGTGTCCACTCAGATTTCTTCTTTGGTTTGGCTATGTGCATTATTACTTGTGTGGCTTTGAGTTTTCTGTGTGACTTCCACCTGGCAGCTGTGTGTGCTCACCTATCCCTGCTCCCAGGAGCATAACCCCTACTCCATTATATCTGCACTAAGACAAATAGAATTCTGTTTGTCAGCCCTCTGAGTTGAACCAAAGCAGATATTTCTTAATATCTTTTCTTAGAGCTCAGAACTAAGCATTATCAAGGGTAAGGGGAATGATATTGACTGAAGTAAGTGATCCATTAGAGCTAGTATCAGCTTCCTGAGCATTAGCATGAAACTTGCATCAGAACTTCTCATCAAGAAATGCATGAGTAGTCTATGCACATACAAGAAGAAGGAAATAGAAGGAGAGAGGCAGGTTAGATAGTGTGTGGCTCTGGCTCCCCAGAGTGTGGAGACCTTAGGCCAATCATATTGGTACCTCAGTTAAGGGTCTTTAGACCACCTATCATATAATTAAAAAATATATTAAAAACATTTCACTATGTGTGCTAGTTAGTTCATTGAAGCCCTGAACATTGGGTCTTAGCTGTTTTAACCAATGCTGAGCACTTCAATGGCAATTGTGAGTACATCAGATGGGGGATCACCAAGGCTCCTGAGCTTGTTAGCAAGCATGCACAAGTTTCCAATATGTTTACAAGGATTGTATCATGTGCAAGCTTCACAAACTTTGCAAATTTCTCCCATAGTGCAACTAGGCTCCCCAGACTGCATGTCATATGTAACTTCATCAATCTCACCCACATCCCAGCTAAGTGATTCTCATACCCTAGACATGAGCAAACAGACTTGGATGCAATCTTCTGATTACCTCTACAGATGCCAGATTCCTTTCTTCTTCCAACTCTTTACTACCTTTGAGTTCTCTTATCCTAGTGTACATGAGTACAATCCTTCCACCAATTCCAGTACTTCCTTTTTTTGAACTCCACACATATTTCAAACTCCCATACATCATAGTTACTGTTGTTGAGTTTTGTGTAATTTGATTCCCTCATTTTGCTAAATTTGAGTGATGGATTTTCCTTTTGTGTGTATATGTGCCTCAGTACAGTTGAGGGCTTTGCTGTCTGCCTTGGTACAGTTGAGGACTTCAATTACAGTGCCCCAGTAGGGTCAGAGACCTCAGTCTTCCTCAGTACAGCTGAGGACTCCAGTTATGGCCAAAGAAACAGTGTGTCAAGACAAGGCAAGTGTCAAGGTAAACATTTGCAGTGGATGCAGGGCCCATGACCTGTTCAAATTGTACAGTAACCCAGCAAGTACATATAACAAGACAGTAGTGCAGCAAAATAGTAATGTAGTAGCTATCATCTATTGTGATATGTATATATGAGTTTCCTATAGAAGATCAGGAAAGTACTGTAAAAAGGCTTTTTTCTCAAACACTGAAATGTTATACACTGAAAAAGGAATGAACATGCAACTTGCTCTATGCAGATAACAAGCTTTAAACTCAATTTCTCATGGTTTTCAATCAAATCAACATTGTATTGCAAACATACTGTCTTTAGCAGGTGGGCAGAATTTGATAGCAGAGTTTAGAAATTTATGAGTCAGAAACAAAAAGGTAAGAAAATAGTGTGAAGTAGGAAGAAATGAGTAATGCAATTGGCAATGTTGTATTGGTCTCAATGTTGTATTGGTCTAATGGAATGCATCAGGCCATGAAGCCAACAGTTGAAGGTGAGGAGAAAGAATGTGCAGTCCCAGCATGAGTTCTACTGCTTCATCCTCATAGACCATACACTCAGAAGCTAAACCAAGGTAGTCCTTCAGAGAAGCATATCCCTTGTTGTTCACAAAGAGCACTGTGAGGCCCATGTTCTTCAAATTGTGAGCCATCATGGTAGATTGTCTTTGCTAGCCCTGTTGTGCACTCTTTGAACACATTTCAATTGTGTAAGAGTTGATATCCAACATATGAAAGAGGTTGACCTCCACTGCATCGGAAGCTGTAATGCTGATTGTGCTTGTGATTGTCTCAGTAGCCTTACCTTGCATGTAGCTTGGTGATAAAGGAGACAAATGGCACTCCTTGGTCCTGAACTCCCATCACCCCTTTTGGGGTGTTTTTAGTTGTAGCTAGCATAGAACATTCCCCTTTTGCTCATAACTAGCAAGTGTGTTACCCTCAGCTCCTCGCACTCTCATCTGTCCCCATCTCTTCAACAACTTTGCCTTTATGACACCTGTAGTTCTATTCTTTGTCTTGGCAGCTCTCCAATAGAGGTTCCACTCTGAGTGGGCCCCCCAGCACCCCTCTCTGTTCTCGGCCCACTCCAACCTCAAGTCCCTCTTGGTGGTTGACTCAGGCACAATCAAGTTGGTCCCCAATGCTAGGTGCTGGCTTGAGTCAAGGAGCTGGATACTGGTAGAAGAGCCCTTCAACAAGACCAAATTGGCTAACATCCTGGTCACAGCTGCCCTTGCTCTGAAGACCCTGGACTTGAAGAATGCTGTGGTGGCAGTAGCCTTCATTTTGGAAGCCAATGTGCTAAATCAGTCCTCCACCACCTTGGCCAAGGTGGTCACATCCAAAACAATCAGTAAGCTCTTCAACATAGTTGACAAGCTGAATTCCTCCATAGATTTCATTGTGGCCAACAATATGAGTCAAGCCAAGTAAACCATCACCATAGGATCAGCCACTAAAGATCTCAATTGCATATCTAGATCCCTCTCAGCCACAGTGAACAAGATCCTGTTGCCTTTGCCAACCCAGATCCAGTCCCCAATCACCTGAGCAGTGTTGGCTAGGGCTGCCAGTGCTAGTGGGCCTAACCAACTGACTCCCAACACTACCTTTCCAACACATTCTCTCCATGGAGGATGTTACAAAGGTCCAGCAATGCATTTTGCAGGACTGACTGCCTTGTCCCTATCTGCAAAGACATCCATGAACCCATTTGCTGTGATAATTGCCAGAAATTTGGGCATCTCCAGAAGGACTGCTCATCTCCATTAGTATGTCACTGCTGCACATGCACTGACCATGATGCCTCCAGCTGCTCCTCTGATACCCCCCATTGCACTTTCAGACTACTCCTGTCTAGAATTCAAGTGCTAATGCACTGGCCTTCACACTGACTTCCCCAAGAACAGAATGCTGTTATTCCCAACTGCAGACCCAGCATTGTGGGCTACAGCCCCCCCAAGTTGGTGCCCAAGCCCAGGGAAGAACTCATGCCCTCCCCATGTCCCCGCCTCTTCAGCCATCCACAGCCCCCATCAATGACAGGCCCCTCCTCCCAGCGACTGCAGCTGAAGCCCACCCTGGCCAGCTCTCACACCCTCTCCAGAATGAGCAACCTGGATGAGCTTGGTTTCACATCCCAGCCAGTGCATCCTTGTGCTGGCTACTCAACTCCTCTTAACTGATGTTTTTCCATCCCCTAAGGTCTCCTGGCAGCTTATGCATTTGGCAACAAAATACATAAAAATTGGACATGGCACAAGTGGATGTACTTGCAGTGGCCTCCCCCAAGGACTGGAACATTCTGGCTTTGCAAGAACTGTTCCTCAACAGGCTAGGCAACACAAAGGCAAGCAGGTACTGGAGGGTCCTGTATCCACCAGATCACCAATACAATGGAAGCTCTTGCACCCAGTCTGTCATTCTCATCAACACTAGCATCTCAACAGATTCATATTCCCAATCCCCTCTACAGCTGTCTGCTTCTCTGGGAAGCATGGTTCCCTCTCACTCTTCAACATCTATAATGACTTTACCAACAATGACTCCATCCTTTCCCTCTCTCATTTTCTATCCACTAACCTCCCATTAATATGCCCTACAGACTTGGACCACATGCTCTGGGTGGGAGACTTTAACCAGCACTACCCACTGTGGGAACCAGAGGGAAATGTGCATCTGTTTTCTCCCTGGCCTCTGATCCAACCTTTAATTGACCTTCCTGCCAGATATGACATAGAACCAATGCTCTCCCCAGGGATCCCCACTCTCCAGACCTTGGCAGATCACTGGACTTGCCCAGACAATGCATGGCAGTCTTCCTCAGACTCATATCTAGTGGTGTAGTGGCATCTCTCCACTCAGCAATAGCAAATCACCTCCCCATTGTCTTAGTAGTGGAACTTCCCATTCTACACACTGCTGCCATACCATCTAAGGACTTTTGCTCTGTTGACTGGGGTGCCTTCAATAAAGCCCTAAAGAATTGACTGTATAACCTGCTAGCCACCCCCATCATGTCAGCTGACCAGTTTTACTAGATTGTTACTGACTTCACCTCCATCATTCAGGACACCATCTCAGATGGCAACCTGGTCCCCACCCAAAAACTGTGCCTGCACACCAAGCACTGGTGGAACAATGACATCAAGAGGTTAAAGGCTGCTTGGTGCAAAGCATGCAACCTTGCATTCAAGTTCTAGGACATCCCAGACCATCCATTGAAAGCAGAAGCAGTGTGCCTGTTCAGAGAGATAAAGATAGTGATTTTGAAGGCAAAAGAAGAGTATTGGAAGGATTGGCTGGAGGGTATAGATGCATGGCAGATCTATTTAGCCAACAAGTATGCTGTGCAGGATCCAACAGATTTTCTCTAGTGCTAGGATTCCAGACTTGCAGACCAAAGTGGAAGGAGTGGGAATGCTGGCCTTGTCTAATGCCAACAAAGTTGGAGTCCTGGCTAAGTCCTTCTTTCCCCCTCCCCCATCATCCCCTGTCCATCCCCCAGACTGCTTACCCTCCCCCCTCTAGCATTGAACCTAAATTACTCATACAAGAGAATCCTGGAAGCTATAGTGGCCCTACTCGCTCACAAAGCTCCAGGCTCAGATGGTATCCCCAATGTGATGCTCAAGAAATGCACAGACAACATTGTCAACTACCTAGTATACATATTTGAGGCAGTTTTTACCCTCAATATCTACCACTCAAACTGGCTTGAATCAACAACACTGGTGCTTTGCAAGCTGGGCAAACCAGCCTATAATGTTGTCAAGGCATACAGGCCAATAGGCCTGCTCAACAAAATAGGGAAGCTTCTCTTGACAATAGTTGCTGCTGACTTCTCACACTTAGCTGAAAAACACTTGCTTCTGCCTGACTGCCAGTTTGGGGGCCACCCAGGCCAAAATACCACTGACATGATGCATCTCATTGTGTCTAGGATCAAGGATGCCTGAAGGAGGGGTTAAGTGGCTGCCGCCCTTTTCCTGGATGTCCAAGGAGCTTTCCTAAACACAGTCAGGGAGAGACTCATACACAGTCTCAGGGAATGCAGGGTCCCTTCCATATACACATCACTTATTGACCTAATGCTGACCAACAGGAGGACTAGGTTGAGGTTTGATGACTTCATGTCTGAATGGTTCCCAATATGGAATGGCACCACCCAGGGGTGCCCCCTGTCTATGATCCTCTATGCCTTCTATAATACCTCCCTGATTGTGTTGACCATGCCATACAACAAGAACAAACTGGTGGCAGGATTTGTGGACAATGTAATGTTCCTGGCTGTAGTGGACACATTAGAGAAAGCACACACCATCTTGAAGAACATCATGCAGTGGCCAAACCAGGGTTTGGAGTAGTCTGCAGGCCACATTTCCCCACTGGAGCTTTCCAAGCTTGTGCTAATGAACTTTCAACACTCCCACAGAGATCTTGTGCCTACTGACCTCTGCCTACAGATCTAGTGCCCCAGGGCCAAACAATCCTCTCAGATGGTCTAGTCAGTTGACACCCACAGGTATCTAGGGGTCACCTTTGACTCAAAGCTCTGATGGGTGCCACACATGCATAGAGTGGTGGCCAATGCAGTGTGGTGGATGCTCCAAGTGGCAAGGCTCTCCAGGGTTTCTGGGGGTATGCCTCCCCACAGGATATGCCAGTTATATAATACAGTGGCAATTCCAGCTTTCACCTATGCAGTGGATGTATGGTATGCAGGGCTCAGCACTGCCTCAAGGGGCATCTGCAAGACTGGTTCAGCAGCCTTTGCCAACAAGATAGCCTCAGCTCAGGGTAGGGCAGCTAGGACCATAACAAGTGCCTTGCACACAGCAGCACACAATGTCACTGAAGTCCACACTAACCTTTTTCCTGCTGACTTATTGTTTGAAAAGGTGCTTAAGAGGGCAACAACTTGCATAGTGGCCCTTCCCCCAGCCCACCCTCTCTTCAAGCTCACAAGACAGGCAGTCACCCAGAGGGTCATCTGGCACCAGTCCCCACTCCACAACCTCTTTCAGTTAACTGCAATCCACTCTGATGACCTGGAAACAATCCAGTTGATGCACTGCCACCCCAGCTATGCACCTTCATTCAGCATGCACATTGGGGACTCCAAAGACTCAGCTCTAGCAGACATCTGCAAAGTGCATGACAGAGCCAGGATTGTGGTATACTGCAATGGCTCGGACTACAAGGGCAGAGTGGGAGCATCAGCAGTCCCCTTCACTGATGGTGAGGAGGTCTCCTCCCTCAGATACCACCTTGGCTCTGCTACTGAACACACAGTCTATGAAGGAGAGGCAGTCGGCCTCACATTAGGCCTGCACCTCCTCACTTCCTTCTCACAACAGTCACATGGACTGATAATTCTTTGCAGTGACAGCCAAGCAACTATCAAAGGCCTTGGTAACCAGCACCCTCACCCATCCCACTATCTGTTGGACCAGGTCCACAAGACTATGGAAGCCCTTCATGCCAAGCAAGACCAGCTCTGCCAAGCTTGCAAACACTGCCTGAGTCATGGGAGTGGGGTTCCTTTCATCCTGTGGACCAAGGGCATTGTCCATCTCCAGCTCCACTGGAGCCCAGGCCATGTTGACTTTTCCCCCAATAAGCATGCCAATGTCCTTGCCAAGGTGGCAGCCATAGGTCATTCTAGTGACCCAGGGTCCCTCCCAGCCTATCTCAGGGCTAAGCAGCTCCCTTGTAGCTTGACCGCTTTCCACCAAGCTGACATAGTTGCCTTGCAGGTATGCTGGAAGTGCAGGTGGAAAAAGTCTCCCCACTATGCAGCCACAAGACACTTGGACAAAACACTGCTCTCAAAGAATTACCTCTGCCTCATACACTCCATCAACCAGCATCACTCTGCCATCTTGACCCAGCTGAGAACCAATCACCTCCCATTGAATCAGCACCTCTTTTGCATTTGCAGGTCAGAGACCCCAGTCTGCCCCTACTGCAGTGGCATCACTGTGAAGTCAGTGAAATATTTCATTCTCAAATGCCTGCAGTACTGCCATGAGCATTTTTTCCACCTGACCTAACTACTAAAGAGATGAGCTGAGTTGTTAACCTTCCTGCTGTCTTTCCTGAATGCTCTCATCCATCTCCTCAGGTACATCAATGCCATGAAATGCTTCCAGCCTGCCAGCCCTCCCTTGGGTTCAATGCCAACTTAACACTCATGCCCACCCCCCACCCCTCCTTATATCCCACTTACATTCCCCATCAATGTTCCCAGTCTCTCCCTGAGCCATCTCTTCTTTTGCTTTCACTTTTCACCTTCTGTTCTCTACATAATACAAATATTCATCTACTAATAATGGCATAGGCCCCCCCCCCTTCAAACCCCTCT
>QGOB01001044.1:0-45078 GCA_003313055.1 Termitomyces sp. MG145 | reverse complement strand
TGTTATTTTTTGCTGACTCGTTATAGGGCCAAATGGGTTGACCGCCACATTTTTCCCGAAAACCTCAAGAACCAGAAGAGTAGTCCCAAGGGTGATGGAACAGACGCTCTTGATCAGCCTGGCCTCAAGGAGATGACTCTTAAGGCTATCGATGTGCTTCAGGCCCGCCAGAAGAAGGGCAATACTGGGTGGTTCATGATGTCCGAGGCTGCTAGTATCGATAAGGTATCTGTTTTAGCAGTGTCGAAGTCATAGGTGTTGAAGTGGTTCACTGGCAGATGATGCATGTCCTTGATTATGATCGTGCGCTTGGTGAGCTTCTTGAGCTTGATGATACTATACGTGCTTCTATCAAGCGTCAGTTCCATGGTTATGATAATATACATGGGAGCTAACGCATAACAGATCTTAAGAAGATTGGCGAGTACGAGAATACACTGATTGTCGTTACTGCCGATCATGGTCACGGATTTGATGTCTTTGGTGGAGCTGATACCAAGTACCTCACTGCACAGGCTGATGACCGTAAGAAGCGTCAGGCTGGTAAGTAGGAGATGTTTGGATTTGCCTAACATTGACCACGAGATATAGTTGGTGTTTACCAAAATTCTGGGCTTAGTGGCTACACTGTTGCTGAGGGGTCGCTTCCCAACAATGATACTGTCATCTATGGTGCTCAGGGCCCGAACTTTCCCGTCCAGTGGAACCCTCGTTACACTTATGCCGCCGGTTTTGGCGCTAATCCTGATCAGTGCGTAGTCCTTCGTGGCGACTTAGACTCCATTTTCTAAGTCAACATAGCCGCGAGTCGTATGCCATCAACACCGACGGTCCTCGTCTTCCTGCTGTCAATACTCCTGATGGCCAGGAAGTGAACCCTGCCAACAACCCCGCTGGATTCATCGTCAATGGTACTCTTCCCATCAACGAGGCGCAGGGTGTCCACTCTCTCACCGGTAAGTTATGGCCGTCTCATTACCTAACGGAGTGGATGACGAAAGTATTTTGATTAGATGTATCTGTTTTTGCCAACGGACCAGGCGCTGATGCTTTCCGAGGCGTTTGTGAGTATGTTGGATGGTTTATAGTCGTGTGAGGCTGACGATGGTTCTTGCAGACAACAACATTGATATCTTTTTCAAGATTGCTGATGCGCTTGGTTTGGGAAAGTAGTAGCCGTACAATTTAGACACAATAGACACGGAAAGGGCAAACAAGAGACAACAAAAGCCCACGCGCCTTCGTTGTTTGTTTCTACTTTCTACATTGATGCTTTCACATCGACGTCTGCGAGTTCATGTCCTTTGAGCACACTCCAATCAACGACATCCGCCGTCTCCCTCACAGCCAGTTCCTCAAACCCCCTTCCCAATCTCAGAGAGACCCAAAGCCCCTCCCGCCTACTGCCGCGCTTTACCGGTATTTTTAGCCTATTTCCACTCATTTTATTTATTGATTACATTTCAGCCAACCAGCGCCTCTGTCGCCCATCCGCGACCCCGACGACGACGCCCCCGCTCTCACTAGATTCCATCGCCAAAAGCAGGAGAAAGCCACATCTCGCGCAGGCGCACCCAAAACCACCACTTCGCCCCTCAGACCCGATCGCTGGGACCTCCCCGACACTACTGTGAACATCGCTGGCGCATTTAACTCGGCCATGAACACCGCAAACCAGTCGTGGAGCTCTACCGCAAACCAGCCTCCCCCTCGTCAGGTCGGCAGAGGTACCTCTGTTGAATACGAAGATGGTGCCGCGAATGCTAGCAGGCGTCTTCAGATCTCAAAACCTGGATCCTCGAGCAGGACGCGAAAACCCCTTTCCAAGAATGGTTCTTTGACGGTACCTGACTCCGAAGGGGAGGAAGAACGGCCGTCGCGACTAGAGCGCGAAAAGAGTCCATTTATGGAGATTGTGGATACCGCAAAGAGTGCTTTTGGTACTGCGACTTTTTTCGCAAAACAGAGGTTAATGGAACTCAATGAACCGCCACGTGAGAGGGAGAGGGAGAGGGAGACCAGCTATGATTATGAAAACGAGCAAAGGGAGTACGAGAACCAGTCAGCCCGACGCACGAAACCCCCAACAAGCAAACGCAATCGCATGTCGGAGGACAATCGGGCATATTTGCCTGGTCAGTCTGATCTCGAGTCAGACGAGGATTACGAAAGCGATGGAAAAACAAAGAGAAGGAAAAAGAAGAAGAAGGAACCGGCGGGATCTATGAACAACCTTCCAGTCATCGCCCCCGAAAAGAGACGAAAGAAGAAACCGAGGGACAAGAAAGAAAACACAGGTGGCGCCGAGGACGAAGCAAGTGAAAGCGACGAAGCCAGTATTGAACAAGTACGTGTCTGGCTTTTACATCCTGCCCATTCCGAATTTACGTCGACATATAGATATCTCGTGGGTCACTACGCCCGGGCATAGCGCGACATCCATCCCTACCTCGCGAACTTCCTCCGCCAGATGATTATGCCCCGGATACTTCAATGGATATCGAGCAGGGTCTTGATTCCATACCCGAAGCTGATGAAGAAGACTTGGTCGAAGAGCGACCACGAGGACGAGAACGAGAACGAGAACGACAGAGCTCACAACGTCGATCCGTCTCACGGCAACGCTCTTCTCGCATAGGCGGGCCCTTGGGTCAGCTCGTCAACTTCATCTTTCGAAAATTGTTCGCACTCGTTTTCTTTGTGTGGCAACTTTTCACTAGCGTTCTCTACCTCTCTGGGGGACTCGCTGCACACGTTTATGACATGTTGTTCCGTCGACCTCTCAACTGGATCGCTTTTGCGGGCGTTCCACCGTTATTGAGGACAGTCGCGATCGGTCTCATACTCAGTGGCCTGTATTCATTACGTCAGCCGCTACTGCAATACCTTCCTGTCCCTCGTCTGGGCGGTCCATCCCAACCCGTGTTCCAAGCGCCCGAAATTCCCGCTGCGAATATTGCAGAACTCGCGGCACGCCTACGAAACATCGAGACGGCTCTCGCAGGACTTTCGTTGGAGGCGGAGAAGGGACGCTTACGTGCTGAGAGTGACGAGAGGACGCAGCTGGAGTTGGCTGGACGACTCGGGGCTCTCGAGAACAAAGTAGGAGTGGAGAGTAGGAAGGCGGCGGAGGTTGAGACGAGAGTAAAGGAGACGACGAGGGATACATTTGGAGTCGTCAGGCAGGAGATCGAGGCGCTTCAGGCGCAGATACAAGTTGTACAGCGACAACGGTCGCCATCGCCGAGTTCTGGGCATGGGCATGGGAGTGATGAAGAGACAAGGGCGAGGGTGCGAGCGTTGGAGGAGCGAGTGTGGAGTGTGGAAGGTGGTGTCAAGGAGGCGCTGGAGCTTGGGAAGAAGGTTACATCCGTGCCTAGCGATGTCGACGCTGGTGCTGCATGGTGGAACAAGTTGCCTTCAGGAACCGCAGCCAAATTTGGACTGACGATCAAGTCGTCAGACGGACAGGACGTGACGTCCCTCATTGAGCGCCTCGTGGATATCGCTGTGTCGACGTACAGCAAGGACACCATTGCGCGCGCCGATTACGCGCTTCACTCTGGGGGAGCACGCGTCATTCCTTCGCTCACAAGCCCCACGTTTGAGTTAAAACCGAAGACGCTCCGCGGGTCGATACTGAGCATGATCAC
Source organism: Termitomyces sp. MG145 (assembly GCA_003313055.1). Lineage (NCBI taxonomy): Eukaryota > Fungi > Basidiomycota > Agaricomycetes > Agaricales > Lyophyllaceae > Termitomyces > Termitomyces sp. MG145. The sequence goes on along the minus strand of QGOB01001044.1, from coordinate 41,425 downwards.
AGGCGGCACCGGACACGCCGTCGGGCGTCCACCTGTCTGGGCACTGCACCACGAGCTGCACAACGGGCACTGCTGGCCGGTCGCTGGGCAGTCTGGGCAGCTCGGCGTGGCGCTCGCGGCGCCGATATATATTGATGAGGTTAGTGTTGATCATGTCGCGGAGGAGGTGGCGTTTGATATGCGGAGTGCGCCGAGGGAGATGGAGCTTTGGGGGTTGGTGGAGGGGAGGGATAATGTGGACAAGGTGATGAGGTGGAAGGAGGAGAGGAGCAGGCGACGCGAGGAGGCGAGGGAGAGCGGGGAGGTGGTGGAAGAAGAGCCGGAGGTCCCGAGCACGCTTCCTCGTGCGCCGATGTATGTGCGCATTGCGGAGTTCGTATATGATATACATGCGCCGAGGAACGTACAAACGTTCCCTGTGGACCCGGAACTGCGTGCTCTGGGCGTGGATTTTGGAGTCGTGGTGCTGACGATGAAGAGTAATTGGGGACGCGAGTATACGTGTCTTTATCGTTTGCGGGTTCATGGGCAGCGCATTGATCAGGTGCCACCGGTCGGTGTCGGGGAGGAAGAGAAGGTGGAAGGTACTGAGTCTTACTGATTTTTCCATTATGTGTGATCATGACCGCTTTCATTTTTTTTTTTTTATTTCTCACTTTTACTTTCTTATATGTTGTCCTTGGTGGGCTCTTGATACACTCTTTCTACTTATTCCATCTGTTGTTTTTCCTTATGCCCTGGCACGTACTTATCATACATGTACATCTGTCAAGCTATATCCTCTCTGGGCTCGTCACTCGCTTTTTTGCTTATATTGTTAGAAGATACTCAATCAATCATTTGGAACTATATCCTGAAATGAAATTGCTATCAACTGCTCCTGGGGAATTTGAATTGGCCCGCGAGGAAAACAAAGATCAAAGGTGACGTTGGACGACGCTGGCGGCTGAAGGAGAGGCTTTGGGGTGTTGCCGCGTATTCCCAACCTGCCAGTGATATGTCCCCCCACCTAATCAAACGAGTTTAGCTAGCTTCGAAGATTCCGCTGCGTCTTCTACTGCTTACCGTGAAATCAGATCATGACAGGCAACTGTTTGTCTGCCAGATGGGGATATGTATGTTGGTTGAAGGCTCAATCGACGCTTGTGTAGTTTGAACACAGACGTGAACATGTAAGTCGAAAGCACTTTCCTGAGATGCATTGACTAGTCCAAGATGTCCGCTAGGAGGAATTACTGGTGCTCGCCACCGGATATGACCAACCGGTGCGTCTGCATATGGAAACACCAAGAAAGATAATCCCTGTTGAATCATCCTCTGACACCGACAAACGTCCCCATCTGCACATGAAACCTGTAGTATGGTGCGTTGTATATAGAAGTACAAACGAGCTTACACTCCAATGGGACACTGCCGTTCGCAACTGCATATGCAATCAAGCCCCGACATGCTTAACTCGATGGCCTTTCACCTGTCGAGACAGTACAAACACTGCAAACGTTATATATTGAGAAGAATTCAATCTCTCGGTTTCTTCTGTAATAGAGAGTTTTAAATGTAGCCTCTGCGTCTTTAGCTGTTGAAGACATCGATTGCAGAGGCGAACTCGGCATCAATCTCAGACTGAAGTTCCTGAGCTGCCAAAGCAACATCCGCCTGCCTGATATGAAATTCCACGCCAAAGTGATTCATCAAAGGACGTACCGGGGCACAGGCGATGAACGTCGCAGACAAAGCGTCTGACACCAGACTCAGACCTGCAAGGTCCCCTCGGATAAATACAAGGATGGTGTTTGCGAGCTCAAGAGCTTCGAAGCCAGGCTTGCGCAGGATTAGAGATCGCAAGGACTGCACGGTGTAGGGCAACAGAGCCTGAAGGTCAGCGAGAATAGCCTGGCCATCGCTATCGGATAGTGGACAAGTGACACCCTTGAGCCAATCAACGATTAGAATACGAAGGGAATTGTAGCTGGGGATGACTACTCACTTCGAAATCCTTGGTAGTATCGGCATATGCATGTTCTAGAACAATGGAAGTGTTGTGAATGGGCTACATCGAGAACACGTAGTAAGTAAGGATGGCATATGTGGTCATAGGAAATGTATACCAGAGCCTGTGCGTAAGTTCCGCCATAGGTAGGGAAAGCTTGGATAAGATTCCGAAGGATTAAAAAAGTAGGCGCAATGTTATCATTAATATCGCTCTCAATCTGTGCGACAGAAGTCTGAGCAAATGAGGCAACAGTAAGGGAGGCAAGGACGAGGAGAGTCTTGAATTGCATAGTTATCCAAATCGAGAGACTTATGCCGATTCGCAGAAAATCCTACACAATTTTATATCAAGTCATGGAGGTTCGATCAATGGTACACTGCTTCGACTTTCTAGATGTTCCCTTTAATGGAAGCAACTTTTTCTTTACGGTTAGAGATTCCTTGCGCAAATATACCGATCTCAATGAACTTCGGCGAGAAGGGAAGGATGTACTTAACTCGATGAAGAGCGAAAGAGATTGCCTTCGTTTCCCACTTGATGAATCCGGCTGACTTAGCATCTAGCAGCCTACTTCTAGAAAAAATGTAAGAAAATACCAAGGAAGGGACGAAAATTCCATTGTCCCTGGAATGCGCTCTACCCGGTAGTGACATCAAACCTAGCTCTCAATGTACTTTCAACCCATGTATTGAAGGTACCGCACTTGCCTGAATCTGGGACTTCAAGAAATCTAAACCCAAGACTGACAAGTAAAACGAGGTCAGCTTCACGGAGCGAGCCGCACACCTCGCATGATCCATACTTTGTTGGGTCACCAATGATAATACCTTTTCCGTGCAGACAGCGTTTTGTTAGAGGATGTATATCATGCGCATCCCTGGGAACGTAACCCAGCTATAAAAGTGGTAGGTCAAGAAAGAACGATGACAGGAGGCTTCCAATCCTCGCCAGTAGCCTTGAAAGGAGGTATTCTTATGTGGGAAATGGCTGTTTATCCTGTGGCGACATCACCGATGAATGCCCCTATCCATCACTTCAACAACATGCAAATCGAGACTCGACTAGAGGCTTCTCTTCATTGTATACATGACTAAATGGCATCAGGCCTGGGATGAATGCGTTCTGCAGAACAAACCGACGCGTTGCGCAGTAAACAGTTTACAATGTCAGTTCAGCTAGCTATTCATCCTCCCACCAACTAAATGGACTCGATTATTGAAAAAAGACTCGGAAACCGTCAATTTCAGAGGTCCGCAAACTTATCGGTGGCCTGAACAGGAGTGAAATTTTCGGGGACAATGGTACGATGCCTAACAAATGCAACATACCTCTACGAGAAGTTTCGCGGTGCCGGTTTCGCGTGACGAATGACCTGCATCCTGGACAAGGTGCAACTCCAGCTCGGGGAATGCCTTCTTCAACGCGTAGGCAGTGGTGGCCTTGATCCCTTCGTGAGGAAAGGTCAGGCGATACAAGATTTATGTTGTACTTACAGGGCAAACGACGTCATATCTGCCTTGAATGACGACGGTAGGGATGTGGCGACTGTCAGATGGAATGTCAGAGTTAAATAGCTGCGTCGCCGACAGACAAGAACCTACATTTTTTCTATACTTTGCTTCTCCAATAGTTGACCGTCTCTCATGAATCCCTACAAGGTTGGTATTGTCTTGTATGCCGAACCAATGAGAGCACCCCGTACCTCGTTTACGAAATAGTGGTTCTCGATCAACGCAAATGCACTTTGTCCGTCAGACAAGGAGACAGGCTGGGATATCGCAAAGAAAACATACTTTGCAAACTCATCGTCTTCTACACGTTGTAGGTAGGCAGGGTCGACGAAGAGTCTAGAAGTGGCCATTCTTCATGTCTACAATGAGACTCAAATCCAGAATTAAGTGAGTTGTGATACTTACTCCCACTTGGCCCAAGCTCTCGCCGCGTTGATGCGTGTCTCACGATCGACAGAATTGAGCTGGGCATGGTACGCGAGTATCAGGTCCCCACGTTCAGCTTCAGGAATGGGTGCGATATATTCATCCCTTCATTGAATCCATTAAATCGATTCATTCGTTTACCACTCGTATTACAAGGACTCGACTCTTACCAAGCTTCAGGGAAAAGATGCGAGGACCCATCTTGATAAAAAAATTTGAGTTCGCTGACGAGGGCTCAGGTCGATGAGCAAGGGCGGAATAGTGTTTATACCTCTTTCTTAGAGTGAATATGCCGCTTTTGCAGTTGAGTTGGAGGTATGAGAAGTTGCCTCTTATCTTACCGTAAAACGAGGGATTTCACGCGATCAGGGTGGGTCTAGAGTATATTGCATGAGCTCGCGTCCAGGAGAATTGCCACTGTAATCAATTTACTTGGGCATAGGCTAAGGAAAGAGTGGAACCCTACAAGTCTCGTCAATTGCCTCGAGACTTGTTGGCAGAGATGAAATAGGACGAACCCACGAGCCTCCGAAGACATGCCACTTGTCGATTTGGAGCTCTTCTCTAACCTTCTCGATATCTTTCACAAGGTCCCAGGTTGTGTTATCTTCCAGACACGCACTCCTGAGAAACAGAGTCAATTGTATTGCTCATGACAACAGAATAAAGTATCCGTACGGGGTCGATTTCCCTGCACCTCTCTGGTCGAAGAGAATTATCTTGTGTGCGTGATGTCTTGTTGAATGACGGGAAGTGGGAAGAGAGTTACTTAACATACTTTGTACTTCTCTGGGTTGAAGAAACTGCGATCGGCAGCATCAGTGCCGCCGCCTGGTCCTCCTGCGTTGCCAGTAAACGACTATTACGGAGTTCAGAGATGTCACTGTCACCATGGAGAAAAACCACTATTTCCCCCAAGATCAGCATATGTTTTGAAAGATGGGACAGATCTGACTGTACCTGGATTTCCATCCTTGTTTCCAGACACTTCGTAGCTGTTCAAACACGGTCAGAGTCTGTGGGCTTCGTAATAGCTGTCTTACTCACTAAAGGGTATGAATATCGGAGACTTTGAGTTTGCCAGTAAAGTATGGTTCGATCGGGGGATACATGGTACTCGTCCAATGTGATCCAGAAATCTGTAGATTGGAGGGAAGTGTTCTACGAGAAGAAGAAGGGAAAAGAAGGGATCTTGAAAGGTGGGGATGTGGATGATGAAAGCAAGTCACTTTCAGTACAAGACCCAAACGGTCACATCGTAGCGTCGCCTAATCTGGCGAGATCTCGCGACGTTCGATTTACATGACGTTCTTGAACTCATACATGTCAATCCCATAAACTTTTCTCATGTCTCCGCCGTCGAGCAGCTCTCCGTGAATTTATCCCCATCTTAGGTGATCGTAATGACAATTTCACCGTCAGAAGCCGAATGAACTGATATATCGTCGTTCGACTTGTACTCCCTTTCGTGTCCGACCACTGTCACGTCCCATCTATGTCAAACAAAATCTACGAACCTTTCCTTCCATTTACAGTCCATGATGCCGACCCAAGAGTTAACCTCTCCGATATCGAGCAGGGAATGTACGAAGTGGTTCTACAGCATTTCTCGGACCCTGCGTATTCACTGCCTGAAGTCGAGGGCAAGGGAGAGCTCACGGAGGTTGAAAAATTATGGCTATCGCGCGAGTGTCTCCTCAGGTCGCTAGTCAGTCTTGATCTCGCCTCCATTCGTGCTTATCATGTTGCAGGTATCTTCGTGCCGTGAAGTGGAAGACAACGAAGGCAGCCATTCAGCGGCTAGAGGCCACACTAAGGTGGAGAAGAGAGTATGGAATCTACGACGTCGTTTCAACAAGCCTGGTCGAGCCTGAAGTAAGCATATGCTCATTCTTCAAAATCTCTCATGAGGATCGACCGACTTTTTGTCACCAAGGCTGTCACTGGTAAACAGGTCTTATTTGGTTATGATGTTCGTGGCAGACCAGGCTTGTATTTGTTTCCCAGTCGTCAGAATACAGATGGGCCCGAACGTCAGATCCAATTCACTGTATGGATGCTGGAGAGGACAATTGATCTTATGGGTCCGGGCGTCGAGTTCGTTCTTAGTTTACGTGTCTTGTGCACTGTCTCATACTTTTTGCAGGACACTAGCCCTTCTCATCAACTATGGGGACAAAGCAAAGAACCCTTCCTTGGGTGTGGCGCGAACAGTCCTCAACATCCTTCAGGATCACTACCCCGAAAGGCTGGGCGCCGCGCTGATTCTCAATGTGCCTTTCCTGCTCAACGCGTTTTACAAACTCATCAATTCCTTCATTGACCCCGTCTCTCGCGAAAAGATGAAATTCAACCCTCGCGTGATTGAGGACAATCTCTTCACTAGGGACATGGTTATGTCCGAATGGTGGGGAGGTGACTGTGATTTTGAATATGTGCACGATAAGTATTGGCCTACGCTTATCAGCATCTGTGAGTCTAGACGAAAAGGCTGGCTAGAGAAGTGGAGAGTATTGGGCGGGACAGTGGGATTGAAGGAGTGGGATTACAAGAGTGGAGGAACGATTCCAGTCTCTGCCAAGGAATCCCAGGCAGCCAATAAAGACAAGGTTGTTGACACCCGACCAGCTTGATGTTGCGCCTTCTGTAGGTCCCATGGCGGCCTAAGGTCTAAGAAATTCCTCATTACCCATAGATGTTACCCATTCTGGGCACAAACGTATACCTGGAGAATATATTTCACATTCCTGGAAATCTCTTCCTTTCACCCTACGCTCGACTATTGGGTGGGTCGAGGTAGGCAACAGCGAAATATTCCACCCCGAAATGCTTGAGCCGATGGCGTTTGACCCGTCGAAACAGTACAAACACTGCAAACGCTTATATTTTCCGGTTTTCTTAATACGATGCGTAAATCGATCACGACATTTCCAACAATTCATCACGACAGTAAGTGAGTGAGAGTCTCAAACGTAGTTTCTGCGCCTTTATTCGTTGAAGACAGCGATGGCAGAGGCGAACCCGGCATCAATTTCAGACTGAAGTTCCTGAGCTTCCGAAATGACAGCCGCCTATTCGACATCAGTTTTCCGCACTAAAGAGATTCGATGAAGGACGTACGGGGGCACAGTCAATGAACGCAGCTAACAAATCGTCTGAGGCCTGATTCAGCATTGGAAGGTGTTCTTTGATTAACGGAATGACGGTAGTGTTTCCGAGAGGAAGAGCTTCCAAGGCATCCTTGCGTATGATGAGACCCTGCAAGGTCTGCGTGGTGTTGGGCAACAAAGCCTGAAGATCAACGAGAATATTCTGGGCACCGCTAGTGGATATTGGACAAGCGAGACCCTTAAGCCAAACAGCACTTAGAATACGAAGGGAAGTGGAGCTGGGGTACTAACTTGAGTATCATTTACAGTAGCGGCAACGGCAGTAAGAACATCATTGTCAGCCTCGACAATGCCCTATATCGAGAACATGCAGTTAAGGAAGGATGAGATATGTGGTCATATGAAAACGCATACCAGAGCCTGATCCAGATTTCCGCCAGAGAGAGGGAAAGCATTGACAGTGTCAAGAAGGGTGGATACAGCGGGCGCAATCTTAGTTTTGATGTCTTGTTCAACCTGAGTGACGGAAATCTGAGCAAATGAGGCAACGGCGAGGGAGGCAAGGACGAGGAGAGTCTTGAATTGCATAGTGATCTGAATCGAGGGCTTGGTGCTTATCGTAAGAAATCCTACACCATTTTATATCAAGTCGCAGAGGTTCGATTTATCCATCGCTCTAACATCCTAGATGTTCCCTTGTAATGGAAGCTGTTCTTTATGGCTATGGAAAGTGTTTCAGATGACAGGAATGTGGAACAGAGGGAAGGAATGAAAGACGCCCTAAGATCAAATCATCTTGGAGATAAGCGGTCAGGACGATCTGCAATCGCTGGAAATGAGGGCACGGAGAGGCTTGGAAGAGGCGCGAGTTCTCCGTGTGCCGACGACAACTCGCCATTCTCAGGGTGCTCTCACTTGTGCACATTTTGCCTGCCTTGGATAAACAAATCTTCCCCTATTTCTAATGGACTTCAAGTTCCATGACACATACAGCTTCCTTCTCGCAACGTATGACCATTAAGGCCGCCGATGTTGTACCCACATGGAATATTCCTTCGAGAGATAGTCACCAATAACGTTCGAAGCAATGAATGGTGGAATGTGTGTTGTAAATTACAGGGATGGGAGCAGTATCACTATTCGATGAATTAGATGTCTTGATACTACTTTTAGCAAGCGTTAGACGCGATAATATACGCTGTAAGATATGGACGTATTAAAGCAAGAAGTTCAAGCAACTTGATTCGAAACTTCCAAATTTAACACATAGGCAACTCGGGCCGAGTTATGGCGTAAAAGTAGCAACCCTCAAGCCAATACTCAATGATAGTTAGCATAGAGTATGAAAAAGTCCGATATAGACAGTGACATCATCGTCCAACGCTCCCAACCAATCTACATGTCCCATTCATCCCAGGCATTCGGAGATGCAGACACCGGTGTAGCGGTTAATAACTCTGTCGTTTCTTCTAGGGCAGCAATCTTCTCACTCGTTCCGTCTTTATCATCCTTGCTACCTTTTATCGCGACAAGAGAATTGTCATTTCCCCGGCCCGGATACAATAAACGGATATCCACCCCTTCGATTACTTGCACAATGACACCGGAGGTAATGTTGCGGATCTCGATGAATTTCGGCGAGAAGAGAAATATGTACTTCTCTCGGTGAGAGAAAGAGGTTGCTTTCGTTTCCCACTTGATGAATCCGGCTGAACGGCATGGTTTGCCCTGTCGTGTGATGTAGCAGCCGACCACTAGAAATAATGTAAGAAGATTCAAGGAAGAGACGAACATGTAGACTCACGATCGAAGACGACTAGAATTTCATTGTCCCTGGAATACGCACTAGCCGGTAGTGGCACCAAACCTAGGGGCCTAGCATCCTCTAAATGTACTTTCAACCCATGTATCGAAGGTACCGTGCTTGCTTCCCCTAGATCTGGAACTACAAGAAATCTAGACCCAAGACTGATAGGTAAAACAAAGTCAGTTTCATGGAGCGAGCCGCACACCTCAAACGATTCATACTTTGTTGGATCAACAATGATTATACCCTTTTCCGTGCAGATGCCGACAGTTTTGTTGAGAGGACATATATCATACGCATCCCTGGGAACGTAACCCAGCTACAAGAGGATTAGGTCAAGAAAGAACGATGAGAAGGGAGTCCTCACCTCGCCAAATGGCTTGAAAGAGGTATTCTTACTTAAGGAGTAGCTGTTTGTCCTTTGTGGCGACATCACCGATGAATGGCCCGTATCCATCACTTCGACAACATGCAAATCTAGACTCGACTGGAGGCGTCTTTTCACTGTATATATGACTGAATGGCATCAGGCTTGGGACGAATGTGCGCTGAATAAAGAGAAAGTTGGCTCACTGAGCTGACGTTCTCCCATGTGTAGGTGTTTAAAGAAAACAACCGTCGAGTTGTCCCTTGCTACTCTCTCCATAGTGTCCGTGACCGCCTTCGATGATTGAATTCTTCCCAAGGCTGCTTGGGCTACAATGTCAAGAGAATACGAAAATAGGGATCCTTCCACATGGATGATGAACTTATTATACACTCTAGGGCCCAGAGCCTCTATGGCCGCTAGTCCAGCCGGATTGGCATACGTGAACACTCTGTGGAACTCTGACCGACGTCAGTGAAGAATCAAAGAGCATGCCCATTGATTCACACCTTCGACACCCAGTACAGAAACATACACCCCAGTTTGACAACCAACAGCGATAAACTTCTTTCCTCCACAAACTGTTATAGTACTTCAATATCTGAATTTGGCCCGAAGCACTGGAATTTCACCAAAAGACACAGCACTTGTAACTCTCCCAGATAATCGAACATCAGTACCAGAAGCAACATGAAGCCCCCTCACGCGGAAAAAACGGTCTGTCAAGGGCTGTGCATAAAACAGCTGTAGATGCACATCAGACAACTGCTTTAACCAGATCTAAATCATCCTTTACCATGTTACCGTCTTGTCTGGCCTTGTACACCCCAAGAGTATTGACGAACGCCGAGTGCCACCGCTTCCTGATTCTGTCGGACGCAACATAGAGAGTATAGCGGCGCGAAGACTTTCCAGATGCATGGTATATGATGAATGGGTAAACAGTCACACTTGTTGATCGCAAACTGTCCAGGAGGCTGCCATCTTCTGACTTGACTTTGTGTACTTCAGGAGGGGCTGTGAATGAACCGAGCCGCAGGTACAAGAGAGACAGTGGCTAAAAAAGCCTCCTATCAGCGAAATCTCAGGGGCAGTAGATATGGCTTACTCGAGACACGAGATGTCGTTTGATTGAACCGTTTGGTTTCTTCTCGTCTCTAGTCAAAAGGACTGCATATTGTCAATATTGACTGGAAACGATAGGTTAAACTCACAGTAGTGGTCTAAAAGAGAACCTGTGAGTTCCATAACCTGTGCAGACCATCCAGATTCCGAACGACCTAAGCGAGATAGTGGGCCAGAGTAAACTAATGTCCGACTATCATCGTACAGGTCCATATCCTTCGTCAAGCATAAGAGAAACATTCTATAAAGGTTATTATAATGTACGTACGATAATCTCGCCTTTCTGATAGAGTAAACTCTCACAAAGCTCCCAGTATTTGACCCTGCTTTCAGCCGCTTCAATTCCTGGTTGTGTACTCTTGATAAATTCACTCAAAATGCCGAGGATAATTGGTAGAAGATCCAGATCCGGATGCTGATACTCCTTGTCTGTCAGCTTGAGGATTTTCTCTAGCACGAGATTGAGTCGAGGAAGTCGCGTGACAGGACGAGATATGAGAGTAATTAGATCCCTCTTCCGTATTCGTGGGTTCAATGAGATAGCATCCATGAACTGTTTGTATGCTTTATTTCGCTTTAGTTCGGTGCGGTGAAAGGATTCGGAGAGTGGGTAATGTTTGATATATGTCTCATAGGCGGACCGAAAATCGACTCTAAGAACAGCTGTAGATTGCATATGAGAAGATGCCTGCAGCATACATAGTCATTAAAACCTACCGTCAAGGATGATATCAGCAACACTTTGAACTAGAGGATGTTGCTCTCGTTGTCGTGCGAATAACTCAGCCGACAAACGTTGATGTTGTGACAGTATTTGATTGAGGTTTCCAAACACTTGGTCAATGAAGGTTCGGAGGTGCTCTAGTGGAATGATCGGAGGCGAGGCATTTTCAAGTCCTCTTATGACGACCTGGTCATAATCAAAAAATGCTAGGAGAATGAAGATATGATCGAATTCACGTCTTCAATTGTTTCGAGATCAGTGACATATTCTCTCTCTGCCTTGAAAACTTCAAAAATCACAGATTGTCTTTGCACCTCTTGGTCTCCTAACGCTTCACGGGCTTCGACTGGAACAAGTCGATGCCATGCTTGGTTGATCTCCGAAAGCTCTCCAGCTTGAAAACGTCGTATTGCATCTTCAGAGTTTAAACTAGGTTAAGTCTCTCGAATGACGTTTAAGACGCGTGAATGAGGATAGAATGTGACCCACGACAGATCTGAAAGCTCGCGCGATAAATCCTCAGCTTCGTGGCTGTGCTGGAGATTGAATCAGAGGACACGTCCAGATAGGATCCATGCAATGATAACATACGTCTTCGGAGACGATCTCGTAAGCGTCGCTGTCATGGTCTTGATTGTATGACGAAACTGTTGATGCCAGAGACATGGATGATGGCTGCACATGCAGGGTAGGGATATCGTCCACATGAGAGCGAGTACGCTGTCTTATCTGTTGAGGTGGTTGGATGTAAGATGTAGGACGCGCTACTATTTGAGGTTCAGGAAATGGCATCTGAATAGAGTCGCCACTTGTAACGATAGAACTCTGTGTTCTTCCCAAAGGACGTGTTGAGCCATTCATGGAGCGCGCCCGTGGACGTGTCATGTCTGAAGAAGCCCGGTAGTCATCATTGTAGGTAACGCTGAAAGCTGGAAACTCGTCTACTTCAGAGTAAGGTGGAGGAAGGGTTTCGATTGAGTACAAAGGAAAGGAAATTGCGGGATCGCTTGGACTAGAACGATTGCCTGGCAAAGGAGAAACAGGAAGAATTGATTGATTGATGGGCAACGGGGGTAGTGGTGGACTGGGACGACGACCAGGTCGAGGAGGAAGTCGAGGAGGAAGGGCATTCGCTGTAACCATTGCTGAAGATGTATGTTTTGGCCAACAGAGATATCAGGCATGGATAGTAGGCGGAGTTTCAAACATTACTTGAAGCCGCTGCGGTACCCGGGCCTGTGACTGAATTATTCTACATACTGACTTACCGCGGTGCTGGGAAAAAGCGAGTTTCGTGGGGTGCCTGATTCGGCATTCATCCGGGATACGTATCTGATCATCCTGTATATTGTCAGTGTCGACTCGTGAGTGTTTGGATTTCGCGTGGTCCTCTTTACAGACTTTCACCTCATAGAAAAGCGAAATGCCGCAGAAGCCAGCGGCCTCTGACGAACCAGACTTCAATATTGGCTCACTCTATTTAATTGGATTTGCGCAAGCGAGGGCTCCACACGCTGGACTACTCATACCCACATCTTCTTCCGCAGGATGTCTAGTCCATATTTGTATCGACCGTGCCGAATCGCCAAATTGGCAGTATCAGGCGCGTGTACAAAATGTTAAATGTGACATGTTCTGTACCACCCTCCTCAAGCTTCACGACTTTTCTGACGGGCCACTAACGACCGATCAACTCAAGCTGTACGCAGGATATGTGGCTGTGCCCGACAACGACGAATTTGGTGAATGTCTTTCCTGGGTGATGAGGGTCGTCGACAAGCTGCGGGAGGCAGGTCTATTACAGGTTGCGTGGGACCTGGATTTCTTGAAGGACGAGTTTCAAGACTTTGCTCATGCAAACCGGATCTTTGCGAGGAGAGACAGGTTTCCTAATGTAAAGGTTTCGGCCTATTGCCGCTGACTCGTACATTGCGACGCTCGGTGTCTTTTAGGATGACACAAAGTTCTATGTTATTCTTGTCACTGGACAGCGTGGAGAATTCAATTCCTGTCATGTCAAGCTTCATGCTTTCTTCATCATTGTTTATATTTTGTCGAGGATCTACACTGACAAGGACTTCTTTTCTCAGCTTTGACTGTTACCGTCTAGATACTAAAGCTTTCTCGCCATGTGTATAGCATCTGACTCGAAAACTGTGCGATTCGCACACGTGAAGTCGAATGAACTTACTCATGTTTGTCACATTGTGAGTAAGTTCTTGCACAATAGACAAACGAAGTTGCAGCAGAACTTGACTGTATGCAGCCTTACTCTCAATCGTCTCCCATGTTGGTCACGGATCTAGTGCATTAATTCTTTGAGGTCTATTCAGTACGCTGCACTCCTTCAAATCCAAATCACTATAAAAATATTGAGTCCGCAGAAGTCGTCGGGCCACACTTTCTGAGAATAACCGGTGACTTCTCAGTATCTTTCCCACTGGTAGGGAATTACGGCTCCGAAAGTAAATATCTCTCTCTCTTCGATTTCTACAACTTCGTACCCGAGAGCAGTTAGACTCAATCCTTGGGAAAGGTAGAACACTATTCTGGGTTATAAAGGCCGGTCATCGCATCAAGTTCACAAAATCCGAATCACACACCCTGATACGCGATCAGACGTCCACCTGGATGTAACTTCGAGTTTCTCAATAGCCCCCTCCGGGCATATCACTCATGCCCAACTTTTTTCCTTGGCGGACTGTCTGCTGAATGCGACATTTCATCATCCTCCCACGTCAAGTCATCATACTGGTCACGACATTGCAGAGGTGCCTGCCATTCGCTAGAGAGATTTCTGCGATGGTCGCTCATCATGTAGCTTCTTAGCGTCCAATTTTGCTGCTTTGCTATGAAGTGCATCTGCATTCGTCTCTTGGCACTCTCCTCTACCCTTATCCTTTCCCAAAAATCCTGTTCGCTACCGTATGCTTTGATCAATGCCGGTCTCAGCCTTTGACGCGTACGTCGGATACATCTGGCACATGGTTTGCCTGCGGTCTAAAACTCCATTTGCGCGATATGCAAACCCGTTAGTAGTATTTTCGCCTTATAGATGTACACACTTCAGGAATTTGTATAAAAGGGAGGGTAGGATGCTAAGGACCCTCAAGTGCTCAAAGCATGCAGTTACTTCTTGCATCCGCCGCCCTTCTCGCGCTCTTACGGCCTCAACCTGTTTCTGCGGCTCCTGGCGGCGTCAAGACATTTACACTTGACATTGCCAACAAAGATTTGGCCCCGGATGGTCAAATGAGGAGTAAGTAAGAGTTAAACCGCCACGAATTCATCTAATCCAGCATTCAACTCATAGGTACCGTTGTGGCAAACGGCCAGTAAGTGACTTTCTGGGCTCTCCCGAAAGACGACTTGTAACGACAAATACAGATATCCTGGCCCTGCCATTACCGCAGTCAAGGGACAGACGCTCCGAGTAACTGTCAACAACAAGCTGGTGGGCAACTTGTGTCATTTCTACGGGAGAACGAGCTCATACGACTCTTGAAAGACTGATCCCACCATGCGTCGCAGCACTACAGTCGTAAGTAATTTTGGAAACGCTGCTTTTTATAGCTACCCACACTTTCCTGTAGAGCTTCGATGGCATCTTTCAGACCACTCAGAACGCATACAACGAAGGCTCTGCTTTTGTTACTACTTGTCCCATCGCACCAAATGCTAGTTATACATATGAAGTGTCCTTGGGCAACCAGACTGGTACCTTCTGGTATCATAGGTACGCAGACATACGTCGGTTTTTGTGTCTGGTTGCCTCAGACAAATTTTATCAGCGAGTTGAGCGTCCAATATGTCGATGTAAGTGCATATTCAGCATTCAAGTTTTTGGCGCCTGCATGATCATTTCTTGACTTAGGGCCTTCGTGGTCCCCTCATCGTTTACGGTTCGTAGCGCTTAGATTTTTGTTCTGGTATAATCCTCGATGGAATCCCCCAGATCCGAACGATCCTCTGGCTCACCTATACGATGTCGATGATCTTAGCACAGTTAGTTTCCTATCCTGTGGTAGTTAAGAGGTCGTATACTGATAATCGAGCTTTACAGATAATTCAAATCGGTGATTACCTTCAAACCTCCAGTTGCCAACATAGCTTACCTTCATTCCAGGTGATTGGTGGCAAGTTTCCTCGGAGAGCTTGCTCGTGGGCTATCAGGGAACTGGTGTTGTCCCAATTTCGGATTCTGGCACAGTCAACGGCGTTGGACGTTTCCAGGGTGGACCGGAAGTCCCCTTCGCTGTCACGGAAGTCGTCGCTGGCAAGCGCTACCGCCTCCGCATCATCAACGAATCTGCGCGCAATGTCTTCACTGTATCCATCGACAACCACCCTCTGAGTAAGATCTGAGTATTCATGTGCGAGTCTAGAAGCTAATATCTCTGGAAGCTATCATCGAAGCCGATGGTGTCGCAACTGTCCCTCACAAAGTTGACCTGATTGAAATGTTGGCTGGACAGCGCTATTCTGTCGTCGTAAGTGGCGTCTTTCCCCGTTCATTGTCCCAATATCCTGACATGTAGAAATTTAGATCACGGCTGACCAGCCTGTAGCAAATTATTGGCTGAACGCGCCTTTCACCGGTGGTAACCCCGCACTTAACTTGCATCGTAAGATCACTGAAAGGTTTCCTGGAATAATAACTTGCTGACGGCTCATAGAAAACGCTACTCTCAGTCGCTCCATCTTGCGATACAAGGGTGCACCCGCTGCTGAACCGACTACTCCATGGACCGCTGGCCCCGTCAATGGCACCAGCCTTGTTGAAGCTGATCTTCGTGTACGCCCACCTCACTATCCATATATCATTTGTACTTATAACTCTCATAGCCCCTTTTCGCGACTCCGGTAAGCTCGACTTTCCTATTCCTATGATATAGTTGATGCTAAAGTAGCCCATTACAGGCCCCTACTCCCGATGTTAACATTACCCTTGACCTCACAGTCGTGAGTTTCTCATCTTCAATCTCCTTAAGACACTTCTCAAGCATTTGCCAGGTCGCCAATAAAGCCATCTGGAACGTCAACAATGTATCGTACCTGCCCCCTAAAGTCCCCACTCTCAACCAAATTCTTGCTGGTGCTGACACTGAGGTCGACTTCAATGTCACCGAGAACACATTCATTCTACCTCCTCATAAGACCGTCCAAATTACATTCCCGCCTACGTGAGTGGTCCGCGCAACACATGAATGACCTAGCTAATCGTTTGCCTCTAGTGACGATGATGACGCTCACCGTATGTGTCCCTTGACGCTTCCAATTCAATGACCTATATTCACCACTTCATAAACATAGCACTTCACTTGCACGGGGTAATAAACTTCTCAGTCAATGATCATCGTCCATCTGAAGCTTTCCTCACAGAATAATTTCTGGGTCGTCAAATCCATGTCATCCACTGATATTAACACAATCAACCCCCTCCGTCGCGATGTGAGTATTTCTACACATTCGTGCGATTCGGCTGATCTTCCACGACTGTCAGGTCGTTGGTGTAGGAGGCTCGGGAACAACTATCCGCTTCAGGACCGACAACGCCGGTACGTTCACATTGACCGACAACTCTGGCGTCATATTAAGCAGAAACACCATTTTTGTAGGCCCGTGGTTCTTCCACTGTCACATTTTCTGGCATAAAGCAGCCGGTCTCGCCACCGTCATGGTGGCTGATCCCGATGCGATTCAGAAGGAAACCAAGCCATCCAAAGCTTGGAATGCTCTTTGTCCCGCGTAGGTTACCATCGGCAGGCGCCGATAGAAAAGTTTTCTGATCTTTTATCATGACAGATATGATGCACTTGATCTGGCGTTACAATGAACAGACCCTCTAATTCCCTGGTCGCAACATACAACAAGAAAGATTTTTCTTTGAGTTCTTCTTGAGATACAGACAGCCTGAAAAAACTAGTTACCTTGCATGTCTTTTATGTTTACCTCATTGTGTTTCTTTGTAAACCCTTGTTAAATTCCTATTAATTTTTTTTGATGAATTTATGTGTGTTTCTCAATGATTCTCTTTGAGAAAGACTTTACATTCTTCTTCTAGCAGGCTTTTCTTAGCCTGCCTTTCTTTCCTGACCTCTTCTATAGCTGGCTGGCTACTATGAGTTCTTCATATAGTCAGTCTCCAGAACCCTTTTTCACTATTCTGAATCGTCAAAGATGCTCATTGATGTCTCCTAACTTGAGTCTCTGGGCTGGAGTAGCTATTTCTTCAAAAATTATGTGGTTGTTTTCAAAGTCCAACAGGACTTTACCAGCTCTCATCATGAAAGGTGTTTCAATATGTATCATATTGAAACAATCAAAGTTTGCAATGTGAATAGACATTGCAATACTCATCAGGGACCTTAATGGTGACCCTAAATTCCAATAATTTAAGGGTGGGTGCAGGATTTTCGGAGTTCTCCTGGTAGTTTTGAAGAAAGGGCCCACATCCATCTGGGTTTTTCCAGTTGCAATTCTTTATGTCTGCTCCCTCCATTCCCTCTGGCTCTAGGGTCAGGCCTGTCTCAACCCCCAACACTGACAAAGTGGCAGCCTGGATGGCCTACAAACAGGCACAGGTTGAAGAGACCCAACAGTGGAATTGTGACACAATCAACACTCATTGAATACTCAACAGCTTACTATGCCACACCTCACTACTGGCCTGTCACAGCCTACCTCACTAATGCATATGGCCACCTGACTGTGCCAGCCTACTATGAACAACTCCCAGCTACCCCTGTCAAACACTCAACCCCCCTATCCCATTCACCACCAACCTCCAAGCTAATACTGGCTGATGACACAGCATGATTATGGTACAGAACTCTCCATCAGTCAGGGTGTGGCCCTCTGACTGGCACTCTCTGGCTCCTCCCCTCACACAGGTTCCCTACCTGGGAGTACAGCTAGAAACTCTGAACACCTTCTGGATTGCTCCAGTGCCTGCCAGCACTGGTCTGTTTGCTGCCACATCAGGGTGTGCAATGGGACCAACAGGCTTGCAACCCCTGACTGTCTCAACATGCATGCAAGCATTCCACTGGGGACCTGTGATGCTGCCTACACCTATGGGACAGTCATGGGCAGGTGAAGACTTCCTGCTCCAGCAGAAGGAGCAAATAGCAGACTACTTACAGCAGCACAACATGATCCTGAAGGAGCTCCAGCTCTCTGAAGTCAAGTTTTCCAGACAGACCCAGAATATCTTGAAGAAATTGAGACAACTCACCTTTGAGGCTAATGCCAAAATTTGGGCTGACTGCCTGGTAATGTTGCACAAGCTCTACAAGCAAGGGAACCTGCTGGCATGGATGCTTGAACTTCTTCAGAATGATGCTGTGCAGTGATATGACCCAGTCAGCACTAACTGCATGATAATGATAAAATCAAGATAGCTAACAATGCTGACTGACCTGGCCTTATCTAATCTAATCAGCATCCATCTAATCAGATTGCGGAATATCTAATTGAACAAATCAGGTGACAATGGACCTGTGACTGCTATCAAAATTCCCTTAATGACAATGACCATTACTAACAATTGCCTTAACAACTGCATCAACTTTGGTTAATCCAGCCTCTCCCTCTGTGTGGCAACTGACAATCAATCATACCCATGGTCCTATTCAATGGCCTACCAATCATTGTTTTATTTTTCTTTTCTTTTTCTATTCAGTAGCTAGCAGCCCCTGTTATCCATTATCACATGCAACTGATATGCTTACTATTACTTACCAGTTTCCTCTTTTGCTACACCTTATGTACCTATAAATACTGTCCTGTTAGTAGCCAAAACATCATCAAATCATACCAGAGTCTAGTCCCTGCTTCAGACCATGCTTCAGATATCTTTTTGCCTTTGCTTCACTACTGGCTGATTTGGGTTTACTCGGTCCAGTCTCCTTTCCTCTCTCTCATCTTTAGGCTTAATGGCATCATCAAGCCTAACTCTCATTTGTCTTTGTTAAGTGCCATTTGGGTGCCATAGTTTTGACTTTGTTAACATTAGCACCGATGGTGATACAACCCAGTCAGCACTGACTGCCCAATGATGATAAAATCAAGATAGCTAATGACACCAACTGACCTGATGTTATCTGATCTAATTGGCCTCCATCTAATCAGATTGCAAAATATCTAATTGGACAAACATGTGGCATAGACACATGACCACTATCAAACAACCCACAACAACAACACCCATTACCAACAATTGCCTTAATGACTGCAACCACTTTGGACAATCTGGCCTCCCATGTCCCCCACTCAGCAACCAACAATTGATTGTAACTGCACTATCAATGGCCTACCAATTATTGTTTTTATTTTCCTTTCCTTTTAATATTACTAACAATTTTCTTATTCAATAGTGGCCCCTGTCATATGTTATCACATGCAACTGCTATGCTTACTATTACTTACTGGTTTCCCCTTTTGCTCCTCTTACATACCTATAAATACTGCCTTGTCAGTAGTCAACAACACAATCAAATTGTACCAGAGTCTAGTCTTTGCTTCAGACCATGCTTCAGATCTCTTTTCACTCTCACTTTGCTAACAGCTGATTTGGGTTTACCCAGTCCAGTCTCCTTCACTTTTTCTCTCTCTTATATTTAGGCTTAACAACATTATTAAGCCTAACTCTTGTTTGTCTTTGTTAAGCACAATATGGGCACCCTAGTTTTGACCTCATTAATGCTAGCACTTATGGCTAGTGACTCATATATTTTCATTAACCTTGCCTTTACCATTTAACAACCTTCTGGGTCTTTGATTTCACAGATCTTATCTACTGCTACAAACCAGTAGAAATGCTAATGGCTATACTGTTAAACTGTCCCTTGTTCACCACTGCTATCTTCCTACTAACTCTGACCACATCTCCTTACAGGGTTTCCAGGACCTTGCTGACTCCCCTCACATACACATAACACTACTATTTGCTAGCTCCCTCATCTGGCTAGTCTTGTTGGTTGTTTCCTGCATGGCAGCTAGGCAGAAAAGCAGTGCATCAATGGCTAGTGACTTGTATATTTTTTAAAACTTGCCCTTTACCCCTTAACAACCTTCTGGGTCTCTGACTTTACAGATCTCATCTTGCACTATAAACTGGTCGCAACATTAATGGCCACACTGTTAGGGCATACCACTGTTTACTGCTATCTCCCTACTGACTCTGATTACATCTCCTTAACAGGTTTCTGAGACCTTTGCTGACTCCCCTCACACTAACGTAACACTACTACTTGCTAGCTCCCCCTATCTGGCTGGTCTTGTTGGTTGTTTCTTGCATGACAGCTAGGTGGCAAAGCAGCACATCATTTTGGAGCCTACTGCAAGGAGTTCTAAAGCAAGATTCTACTGAAAAACTTGCTTCCAGGCTAGAAACTGCTTATGGTTCATTACCAAAACATTGCTTCCTGTTATCCTCTTTGATATTCCCCCTCCATTGCCATTAACACCCTTAACAACTCCACCTTGTAACCTTGAAGAGGAACTCACTACTACTAAGGAACTTCTTGATGTTAGCAAACTTCTAGAGAACTTCCCAGGCTATCACATTAATAACTTCCTTGACACACCTCTACTACCATTAACATCAGATCCCTATTCCCCAGTTCTGTCCATGACATCCTGACCAGCAGTCATTAACAAAATCACTATGGTTGACATCCATTTTTCCCATCACATGCCTCCCCAGCACTAAAGCCCCTGTCATTAATGCCCCTGCACCTATACTAGCCACCATTGTTAAGAAAAAACTTCTTAATATTGCTGCAGCCACTATTGTGAATGCCCTGGCATGCATGAGAAAAAGATGGAAGTGGTATTGACTGCTGGAAACAGCACTCAAGCCTGTACTACCTGACCTCCTAGCAATGGCTGTCATTTCTGCAGAGAAACATGTCATACTATAGTACATGGTAATTGTGCTAAGCTGAAAAGCTTCATTGGTCAAGGCAAAATTTGTCAGAATTACAAAGAGAAGGTCATCTTACCATCTGGCACTATGATCCCAAACTATATCAGCAAATGGTTATATATGGAACACATCAACAAATGATACAGGCTGAACCCCAACCAGCTCCTTACTGGTCACCTCAGCACTAACACTAGCCCTGATGCAGAACAGCTCCAAGGCATGTCTCAGACATTTATCCATGAAGTCTTGCAACCAGACAGTGCAAGCCTGGGAACATTATCCAGGAGAAGAATGTGTTGCTGCACTAGAAAGGGAACTCTATGCTTTACAATGCCTGGCTGAAGTCTTTGAGGGAGTTGAGATCCCATGCACCAGCTCCTCCCACAACTGTTAACAATGCTGCTCCTTCCAGTGCTCCAGCCATTAATGACTGATCTGCCTTAGCCTCAGCTACCAGTACTGCTAAAGCCCCTAAGCCTACCTGCCACTAACCACATTCCCAGGGTCAATCTCCCTGTGCACTCTTATTCTGGTATTTCATCTCATTATCAGCCACCAACCAACCAAAGCTTTGGAGCCCCAGACAAATACCACCTACAGGAGTATGCTTCTTATTTACAATATTGAACAGTCTAAGCAGATTTTTGACCAGGTACTTCAGACCAAGCTTACCATCTCTGTTGGTGAACTCTGTTCTTTGTTTAGTGACATCTGGAACCAGTTCAGAAATGCCATTACACCTAAATAAACCATGCCTCCTAGCATTACTGCTTACCAAGAATCTACCAATATTTGTGACAACATTCTGCTCTCCTTTGCCCTTAACAATACCTGCTGTACCAACTCTCCACTTACCAACAACTGCTAAAGCCAAGGCTGCTTTGGTGGAGCTGGTAGAAGCATACATTGAGTTGCTACCACCTGGCAAAGAACTGGTAATGTTAACAGTTGCTAAGGAAGCCCAGTCAATTTAGTCTATCATGATCCTGATTGATAATTGTGAAGAAATAGAGTGCATAGCAGATAGCAGCTCACAGATTATATCCATGTCTATGGAAGTTGCTAACCATCTTGGTATCTCCTATGATCCTAGCATTGTGATGAACATGCAGAGCACTAATGGAACTATGGACAAATTCAATTGTTAGCACAAGGCACTACAAGGCAAAGAGAGGGTGGTGACAGAGGGCAAAGAGAATGATGAGGAGCTGGTAAGATTTTACTTCAGGTGGTAATGGTCAGGCACTAATAATCCTTCCAGACTCCTTCAAAGAAAGGAAAGGGGAAGCAGAAGGTGGAGTCAGGCAATGATTGTGCCACCCACTTCATTTAACAATTGGGAATTGCAGCAGCTGTTGAGGAAGTGCCTGCCTTCAACAGTTTTGAACAAAGGTCTAGGCACTGGTGAATGTGTTGGGAGAAAGGAGAGGAAGTTGGCAGCAAGGGTGCAGGTAGGATATAGAGTCAAGAGTTGGTTGGTATAAAGAGTTTGTGTTCACCATTATGGTTGCATTGCTAGAGTTTACCATTAGTGAGGAAGAAGCTGCTAGCATAGCAGAGGAAGGTAGCAAGTGACTTGTTGTTAAGCCCTGGTGGATGCTTGAAGTTGGTAAGCCATTGCTTGACAAGTTGGACTTTTTGGTTGCCAGCAAAGGCCTTGGGGGAATGGGGGATGTTATTATAGGAAAGGGGGTTGGTAATGGCTGGAGTCAAGACTTCTGTAAGGGGAACAGTGTTGTTAATGAATGTTGCAAGAGTTGAGAGGTAATGAGTGAATGGGGGTAAGCAAAGGGCAGTAGACATGGAGCAGGTGAGGGCAGTCAGTAACTGGACATGGTACATGAATCCATGCATATGATCAATCCAATCTTTGAAGACTTTGTTGTCAGTATCATCCAGAGGAGGGTTGGTAGGCTGTAATGGTCATTGCAAAAGTCCATCAGGCCCATGGAAGGTCCCTTTAATGTGCACAAGCTCAAAGTGGAACATAAGGATGCCCATGATCCAATGGTTCATGCTAGTGGAGGGCTGTATGTTGGGATTCTGTAGCATACCTTTGATGTAGCATGCATGTCTTACCAACCATAACAAAAATGTGAACTGACTTTAGGAATTGTCATCATCTTCAGCCTTGTTCTAGCCCCTTGCTTTGGAGTCCTTGGAGTCTGTGGTAATACTGGCAACTCTGCTCCAGTGTTACCAGCTGCACCTACTTGCTGACTCAAACCCTCCCCTCAATCCTCTCTTGTCCTTGTACCCACTGATGTTAACGGCTCCTGGATGGGGTGCTGAAAGAAAAATTGGTCATCAAAGGAAAGTTCTTCAAATAGCTAGAAATACCCTTAATGGCACCACTAAGTCCATAGTGGCACCGTTGGTACTTACTGCCATTAGTGCCAATGCCACATCCTCCACCTCCATTGCCTCCACTGGCATTGCCCACTTACCAAGAGCATTAGCATACCAGAAGCATCATTAAGAAACAAATAACTTACAAAATGTTTGTCAAATGGCCTCATCCAGGCCTCCTCTTGGTATTGGGCATACAAAGCCCAGCACTCCTCTACAACTGCCTCCTGTTCAGGCCATGTGATGCTGTTCCCTCCAGCCAACTCAAATCAATGCAGGTACATCAACAGAATTGATGTAGCCACCACCTGTGGATTGGTTGGAAGAAGTGCATGCTCCATTGCAATCACCTTTGGCGCCTTCTCCAAGAAGTCTTGTGCTGCCATGAAATGCATGAAGGTGGTAGAGTAATCAAAGAAGCCAGGTGTTGACATTGGAAGGGATGAAATGGTGAAGTCCAGAAAATTGCTTGGAATTCTTTTGTAGTTTGTGGTATGGTGCTAATGTGCTGACTTGCTGCCGAGCTGCCATACAGGAAACAACCAACAAGACCAGCTAGATAGGGGAGCTAGAAAGTAGTAGCGTTATGTATGTGTGTGAGAGGAGTCAAGCAAAGTCCCAGAAACCTAGTAAGGAGTTGTGAGGTTGGAGTTGGTAAGGAAGTGAGAGGCAACGGTAAGAAGTAACGGTGCAGCCATTAGTGTTGCTACTAAATTGCAGCAATTTTGGGAGATCTGTGAAGACCCAGAAGGTTGTTAAGAAATGTAGGAGGAGTTAATGGAGATATACAAGTTGCTAGTCATAGGTGCTAGCATTAACAAAGGCTTGACTAAGGCACCCATATGGTGCTTAACAAAGGCAAAACAAGGGCGCCCATATGGTGCATAACAAAGGCAACAAGTGCTAAGTTTAACAAAACTGTTAAGCTGAGCAAAGGAGACTGGACTGGGTAAACCTAAATCAGTTGGTAACAATGCAAGAGTGAAAAAGAGATCTGAAGCATAGTCTGAAACGGGAACTAAACTCTGGTATGATTCAATGATGATTAGCTACTGACAGAGCAGTATTTATAGGTATGTAAGGGTAATAAAAGGGGAAACCAGTAAGAGATAGTAAGCATAGCGGTCACATGTGATAGCACATGTTGGGGGCTGCTATTGAGTAGGAAAATTGTAAGTAGATCAAGAAAGAAAATTGTAAGTGAAAATAATTCTATGGTTGTTGGGTCATTGATAATGTGGTTATGATTGATTGTCGGCCACTGGTCGGGGGCCATAAAGGGGGCTGGATTGTCCAAGGTCGGCTCAGTTGTTAGGACGATTACCATTAACAATCGGTGTTGTTACTGGTTGGTCAGTAGTGGTCATGTGCTGATGTCACATGCTTTGTTTGACTTGTTGGTGTTGGGCAGCCAGCGCTGACTGGGTCGTATCAGCGCACGGACCAAGACCCCCTGCATGGACCACAATTAATGATTATGAGACTTCAAGGATTTTCTTTTAACTGGGGACAGTCAGTTTTTCAGTCAAGGGGAGATGATACAACCCAGTCAGTGCTGGCTGCCCAACAATGACAAATCAAACAAAGCATGTGACATGGGCATGTGACCACTACTGACCAACCACTAATGACACCGACAGTTACTGACAATTGCCTTAATGACTGAGCCAACCTTGAACCATCCAGACCCCTTTACAGCCCCTGACTGGTGGCCAACAATCAACTGTAACCGCGTTACCAATGACCCAACAATCAGAAATTTATTTTCACTTACAATTTTTCACTTACAATTTTCTTTCTCAATCTACTTACAATTTTCTCATATTACTTACAATTTTCCTATTCAATAGCGGCCCCTGACATGCGCTATCACATGTGACTGCTACGCTTACTGTCTCTTACCAGTTTCCCCTTTTGCTACCTTACTTACCTATAAATACTGCTCTGTCAGTAGCTAAACATCATTGAATCATACCAGAGTCTAGTCCCTGTTTCAGACTATGCTTCAGATCTCCTTCTTGCTCTCACTCCATTACCAGCTGATTTGGGTTTATCCAGTCCAGTCTCCTTTTGTTTGCTCACTCAGCTTAACAATATTGTTAAACTTAGCACTTGTTGCCTTCATTACGCACCATACGGGCGCCCTTGTTTTGCCTTTGTTAAGCACCATATGGGTGCCCTAGTCAAGCCTTTGTTAATGCTAGCACCTATGGCTAGCAACTCATATATCTCCGTTAACTCCTACATTTCTTAACAACCTTCTGGGTCTTCACAGATCTCCCAAAAACCACTGCAATTCGGTAGCAATACTAATTGCACTATTACCTCTTACCATTGCCTCTCACTTCCTTACCAACACCAACCTCACAACTCCTTGCTGAGTTTCTGGGACTTTGCTTGACTCCTCTCACACACATGTAACACTACTACTTGCTAGCTACCCTATCTAGTTGGTCTTGTTGGTTGTTTCCTGCATGGCAGCTAGGCAGCAAGTCAGTGCATCAACGGTCAATGCCACAGGAGCAGGTGTGGAGCCTGGTGACATGCCAACAGTATGTAGGAGAAATGTTACGTGGTGGGCAGGAGGAATGTTATGTGATGGCTAGGGTGCTGGGGTTTGGATATATCCAATGACATGGAATTCCCAGGATGATGTGGCAGCCAGGATGCCAGGGTTTGATGATGCCCCTGGGTTTATCTGGAGATGGCTGAGGGTGTTGCCAGTGCAGTGTCATGAGGCTGTTGGTGGTCCTGAAGGTGTGTGGGGGGTGAGGGAGGTGTGTGCCAGGGTCAGGGTAGTGTGTGAGGGTCCAGAGTTGGTGGGGTTGTGACAAACTCATTACTAAATTGTTGCTTCCCATTATTCCTTTCAATATTCCCCCTTTGCTGCCATTGACACCTTTAACAACTCTGCTTTGTAACCTTGAAGAGGAACTCACTACCACTAGGGAACTTCTTGACATTAATGAACTCCTAGAGAACTTCCCAGGTCATCACATTGACAACTTCCTTGATGCACCCCTACCACTATTAACCCCCAATCCCTATTCCCCTGTTCAATCCCCAACATCCTTACCAACACCAGTTAGCACTACTGCCATGGGTGATGCCTGTCTTTTCCACCATATGCCACCCCATAACAACTCTACCACACCTAAATGGGATGAGAGTTGCCCTTGAGAGCTTGCTTAGTATTTCTGCAAGCTTGAATATCTCTTAGCAGACTGTGCCATTAACAACAATAACCAAAAAAAGGAATATGCTGTTTAGTATGTGTCTTATGCTACTGCAGAGACCTGGCTTGGTTTGCCAGAGTTTAGCAACCATACCTATGCCAAGTGGAAAATAGTGATCTTTTGTTTACTGGAGCTGAAGAATCTGCCTGTTACACCCTCCAGGGCCTTGAGCAACTCATTAACCAGACATTCTCTACTAGCATCACCACTCTTGGACATTTCTTGGACTACTATAGGGACTTCCAGCACTTGGTGCATTGGCTCCTGGCCAAAGGCAAGATTTACCAAAATGAGGAACACCATTTATTCCAGCAAGGCATATCAACTTTGTTATAGTCCAAACTCATCTGCCATTTAGAAATCACCCTTTCCAACCATTACTCAGAGGACTCCTATGAGGTAGACCAAGTCTTTGAAGCTGCCAAATGGGTTCTGAAGGGTACCAACACCACCACAACTTTGAAGAAACTGACAACCACTAGTGTCAAAACCCCCACTATCAATGCCACTGCTCTCATACCAACTACTATTGTTAAGAAGAAACTCCTTGACATTGCCACAGCTGCTATTGTTAACACCCTGGCATGCATGGAGGAAAAGATGGCAGCATTGGCTGCCAGTAACAGCACTCAGTCCCATACCTCTTGACCTCCTAGCAACAGCTGCCATTTCTATGGTGAAAGGTGGAAAGCTTTATCACTCAAGGTAAAATCTGGCAGAATCATGAAGGAAAGGTTGTTGGACCATCTGGCACTATGATCCAAAACTACATTGGCAAATGGCTCTATATGAAACATATTGACAAATGGCATAGGCTGAACCCCAACCAGCTTCTTACCAGCTGCCTCAGTGCTAACACTAACTCTGATGCAGAACAGTTCCAAGGCATGTCCCAGACATTTATCTACAAAGTCTTGCAACTGGATACTACTAGCATAGGAATGTTATCCAGGGAAGAATATGTTGCTGCTTTGGAAAGAGAACTCTATGCTTTATGACACTTGGCTGAAGTCTTTGATGAGGTCAGGTCAGTTGGCATCATTAGTTATCTTGATTTTATCATTGTTGAGCAGCCAGTGCTGACTGGGTTGTATCATCTCCCCTTGACTGAAAAACTGACTGTCTCCAGTTAAAAGAAAAATTGTCAAAGTCTCATGATTGTTATTTGTGGTCTGTGCAGGGGGGGCTGGTCCATGTGTTATACCAAAAGACTAAAAAGAAATTCCAGCAACCTTTTGGACTTCAACATTTCATCCCTTCTAATGTCAACATCTGCCTTCTTTGATTATGCAACAACTTTTGCCCAACTAGTAGCGGTGCAGGAGTTTCTTGAGAAGGGGCCAAAGGTAATCACAATGGGGTGCACACTCCTTGTGACAAATCCACAGGTGGCAGTTACATTGATTTTGTCAATTGTACCTGCCCTGGTTTGAGTCAGCTGGTGGCAGTGGAATCACATGGCCTGAGCAGGAGGTGGTTGGGGAGGAGTGCCAGGCATTATACACCCAATACAAGGGGGAGGCCTGGATGAGGCCATTTGACAAATACTTTATAAGTTCTGCATTTGTTAATGGTGCTTTCAATATGCTAACAGCCACATTAAGGGGGCAATGCTAGCAGGAGAGATGGAGGTGGAGGATGTGATGACAGTGGTGGTGAGTATTAATGGTGTTGCCAAGAGCTTAGCAATGTTGTTAAGGGTCTGTTTAGTTATTTGAGGACCTGTCTTTTAATGACCAATTTTTCTTCCAGCACCCAATAAAGGATCCCTTGGCATTGGCTGGCAAGAGAACAAGGGAGAATTGCAGGGAAGGCTCAAGCTAGCAGGGAGGGGCTGCCAGTAGTGCAGGAGCAGAGTTGCCTGTGCTACTGCAGATTCCAAAAACTCCCAAGCCTATAGCAGAGACAAGGACAAGAATGATAACTATCCCAAAAGTAAGTTTTAACAGTTGCTTCTTGGTTAATGGCCAGATATGAATGACAATCATTAGCAGAAGTTGCTCAAAGGCAAGGAGAGAGCTAGCAAAGATGAGGATGAGGACAAAGTGATGGTATGTCCCCCTGCAAGCAGTATGGTAATGGTCTGGACACTAATGACTACATAGACTCCAAGGTCAAAAAGGGGGAAAGGAAAGGCAGAGGCACCTAGCAATGCCAAGGATGACAAGGTAGGTTTCTTCTGACTTTAACAGCTTTTGGTTAGCTTAGTGGCTTTTGTTTGAAGTTTGTGCCTCCCTCCTCATTTAACAATTGAGAACTGAGGAGGCTGTTGAAAAAGCACCTTCCCTCAACAGTGCTAGATATGGGCATGGGTGCAGGACAGTGGGTTGGCAAGAAGAAGCAGAAGTTGGTGGCCTCTGCTGCAAGGGCAGCATTTCAGGAATGGTTCAGGGTGGTAAGAGCTTCTTTTCCTTGCTAATGCTTAGTGACTGACAGTAACAAACAGTGCAATGGCTGCTGGGACCTTAACAACCTGGAAGGTTGCTAGTATCCTACCAGCAACTTTCCATGTTTCTGATGCAACAAGGCCAGTAAAGGGTGTTTGGCACATGGGCAGTTGTTTTGAGGCTGGTGCAGGGGCCACAAAGGCAAGAAGGTGGAGGATGTGGCCTTAGTCAAGGCTGCTATGAGGTACTTGGAGGAACAGCAGGAGCTTGAGGTGGCTGGTAAGGCCATAGAGGTGAAAAAGGCCATGTTGGGCCTTCCAATGTGCCAGGAAGGCACTAGCATAGAGGGGGAGGACAAGGAGAAAGGGCCAGCAAGGAGTGAGGGCTCCAGGAGTCAATTGGTAGTGGAATTGAGCAAGGACACAGAGATACTGACACCCAGTAGGGGAGCTAAATGGCACTAGGTGGAGTCTGACAAGGAGGGCCTGGCTGAGAGGGCTCAAGAGGTGACTCCCCTTGAGGAGAGGGCAGCAGTGGCAAAGGACATTGAGCAGAGTCTGGGCAGTGATGAGGTGCAAGAGGAGGTGGGGCCAGTAGCAGGTCCAAGCAATAGCCAGTAAGGGGCTGGCCTGTTTGAGTCCAAGTTGCAACTAACTGCTAGTTTTATTACCAACAGGCTGGTAGAACTCAAGACTCTGGAGGTAGAGATGAACAATGTAATGGGAGATGGGGAGGTGAGGGGCTTGGTAAGTTCCTTTCCTTAGTGGTGATGCACTGACTTGCCACCTAGCTGCCATGCAGGAAACAGCCAACAAGACCAGCCAGATAGGGTAGCTAGCAAGTAGTAGCATTATGTGTGTGTGAGAGGAGTCAAGCAAAGTCCTGGGAACCCATTAAGGTGGTAGGAGGTCAGAGTTGGTAAGAAAGTGGGAGTAAATGGTAAGAAGTAACAGTGAGGCTGTTAGTGTCACTACTGAATTGCAGAAGAGATCTGTGAGTAGACCCAGAAGGTTGTTAAAAGGTGAAGGGGGAGTTAATGGAAATATACAAGTTGCTAGCCATAAGTGCTAGCATTAACAAAGGCTTGACTAGGACACCCATATGGTGCCTAACAAAGATGAAATGAGGGCACCTGTATGGTGCTTAACAAAGGCAATGAGGGCTAAGTTCAATGATACTGCTATGCTTAGAGATGAGCAAGAAGAGACTGGACTGGGTAAACTCAAATCAGCCAGTAACAAAGCGAGAGCATAAAGAGATCTGAAGCATGGTCTGGGAACTAGACTCTGGTACAATTTTATGATGATTAGCTACTGACAGGGCAGTATTTATAGGTACATAAGGTAGCAAAAAAGGAAACCAGTAAGAGATAGTAAGCATAGTGGTTGCATGTAATAAGGCATGATGGAGGCCACTATTGAATAGGAAAATTGTAAGTAATATGAGAAAATTGTAAGTCAATTGGCAAAAGAAAATTGTAAGTAAAAGTAAAAAAAAGAAGGAAAATAAATTTATGATCAGTGAGCCATTGGTTGCAATTGATTGTTGGCCACCAATTGGGGGCCATAGAGGGGCTGGACTGTCCAAGGTTAGCTCAGTTGTTAAGACAAATGGTTGGTAACAGCTGGTGTTGTTAGTGGTCAGTTGGTAGCGGTCACATGCTTGTGTCTCATGCTTTGTTTGATTTATTGTTGTTGGGCAGCCAGCACTGACTGGGTCATATCATCTCTTCTTGACTGAAAAACTAACTGTTCCCAGTCAAAAGAGAATCCTCAAAGTCCCATAATTATTAATTGTGGTCCATGTGGAGGGAGCTTTGGTCTGTGTGCCATATCAAGAACTACAAAAGAATCCCAGCAACTTTCTGAACTTCATCATCTCAACTCTTCTAACATGTCAACACCCAGCTTCTTTGATTATTCCACCACCTTTGCACACTTTGTAGCAGCACAAGATCTCCTGGAGAAGGCACTGAAGGTGATTGCAATGAGGTATGTGCTTCTCCTGACCAAACCACAGGCGGCAGCTATGTCAATTCTGTCAACATACTTGCACTGGTTTGAGTTGGCTGGTGGGAGTGGCAATGTGTGGCCTAAACAGGAGGCAGTTGGCAGGGAGTGCCAGGCATTGTATGCCCAGTACTGAGAGGAGGCCTGGATGAGGCCATTTGACAAACATTTTGTAAGTTCTTTGTTCATTAGTGACATTTTTGACATGCTAATGGCTGTGTTAAGGGAGCATTGCCAGTGGAGGAGATGGAGGTGGAGGAGATTGCAGAGGCACCAATGGTGATAAGTATTAATGGTGTCATTAAGAGCTTAGTTATGTCATTAAGGTATTCCTAGTTGTTTAATGAGCTTTTTTTTGATGAGCAATTTTTCTTCCAGCACACTGATACGACCCAGTCAGCACTGGCTGCCTGACACCGACAAGTCAAACCAAGCACATGACCTCAGCATGTGACCACTACCGATGGACCACTAACGACACTGACCGTTACCGACCTTTCCATTAACAACCAAGCCAACCTTCGACAATCCAGCCCCCCTCTATGGCCCCCGACCAGCGGCCGACGATTGATCATAAAATTATTTTCACTTACTATTTTTCTTTCTTGATCTATTTACAAATTTTATTGTATGACTTACAATTTTCCTATTCAATAGCAGCCCCCGACATGCATTATCACATGCGACCGCTATGCTTACTATCTCTTACCAGTTTCCCCTTTTATCACCTTACATACCTATAAATACTGCCTTGTCAGTAGCTAACCATCATCAAATCATACCAGAGTCTAGTCTCCATTTCAGACTACACTTAAGATCTCGTTCACGCTCTCACTTTGTTAACAGCTGATTTGGGTTTACCCAGTCCAGTCTCCCTCAGTTTCCATGCTCAGCTTAACGGTATCATTAAACTTAGCACTTGTTGTCTTTGTTACGCACCATATGGGCGCCCTTGCTTTGCCTTTGTCAAGCACCATATGGGTGCCCTCGTCTCGCCTTTGTTAACGCTAGCGCTTACGGCTAGCGACTCGTATATTTCCATTAACTCCTCTTAAATTCCTTAACAACCTTCTGGGTCTTTACAGATATCTTAACTCGCTGCGATTCGGTAGCGACACTAACAGCTGCACCATTATCACTTATCACTCTCTTGCTCTTTCTTACCGACTCCAACCTCACAACTCCTTACCGAGTTTCTGGGACTTTGCTTGACTCCTCTCACACACACGTAACACTACTACTTGCTAGCTATCCCTATCTAGCTGGTCTTGTTGGTTGTTTCCTGCACGGCAGCTAGGTGGCAAGTTAGTGCATCAACACTCCCAAAGATCCATTTGCATCAGTCAGTAAGAGAATGAGGGAGGACTGCAGGGAGGGATTGAGCTGGCAGGGAGGAGCTGCTGGTAATGCTGGAGCCAAGTCACTGGCTTTACTGCAGACTCCAAAGACTCCCAAGTCTGCAGCAGAGACAAGGACAAGAATGATGACTATTTCAAAAGTAAGTTTTAATGGTCATACCTTAGTTGATGGTAGAGTATTAACAACAACCATTAGCAGAAGTTGCTCAAAGGCAAGGAGAGGGTGGCAGAGGTTGAAGAGGATGATGAGGAGCTGGTAAGGACACTTTTGGTATTGTTAAGGTCAGGTATTAATGGCTAGTCCAGACTTCATCAAAGAAGAGCAAGGACAAGTAGAGGGTGGAGGCGAGCAATGAGGAGAACAATGATGAGGTAGGGAACATTCATTGTTAACATTGTTTTGTCATGCTAATAGCTCCCATTTATAGTTTGTACTGCCCATGTCATTTAACAACCAAGAATTGCAGCTGCTGCTAAAGGAGCAGCTCCCTTCCACAGTGCTGCACTAAGGTCTGAGCACAGGCAAACATGTTGGAAGAAAGGCAAAGAAGTTGGTGGCCCCTGCTGTGAGAGTGGTGTTTGGAGAATGGGTTGGGGCAGTAAGCAGTTTGTTATTGCTCTTAATGATTAGCAGCTAACAGTCATTGACAGTGTGATGATTGCTGGGCTCTTAATGACCCAGAAAGTTGCTGGTGTCACAACCCTGCCATTTCTGGATCCTCATATGCTGCCCCAGCCTCAACACACACCTCCCCCGCACTTCCTCCACACCCCTGGGGCCACCAACAACCTCACAATGCTGCATCGGCAACACCCGCAGCCATCTCTGGACAAACCCCTGGGCATCACCGAACCCTGGCATCTTGGCTGACACATCACCCCAAGGCTCCCCTGTCACCGAATACATCTGGACCTCCAGCATCCTGGCCATCACATAACATTCCGCAACATTCCTCCTGCAAACTGCTGGCACATCACCAGGCCACCTGCTTCTGTGGCGTCAATGGGTGCCACTACCATGCCCTACGACCGCCAACCTGCCCCATGCAAGACAGCTGCGGCCCATGCCAGCATGCCTGGACGACGGCCACAACTCCGGGGCTAGAAACCTGCCCCGAGACTTAGCCAGAGGACAATCAGATGCCACGGTCCTGGGCTAGAATCCTGCTGGGGACTTAGCAGAAGGGTAGTACATAAACCATGGGATAGCATACAAGTCGGGTAGTCTTGATATTCACCATAGTTCTCCATAGTTTCCATAGTCTCTGTCTCTGTCTCCATCTCAATCTAGTTTCGTGCCTCTGCCTCTCTCTCTCTCTCTCTTTCTCTCATCTCGTCTCTCATCTCTCATCTCTGTGCCTTGTATTTCCGTTCTGTGACTTGTATTCCTGTTCTGTATCTCTCCTCTATCTCTCTATTTCCAGTCTCGTATCTTTTCCCCTCTATCTCTATCTCTGTTCCGTATCTCTCATTGTCCCCCGGTTTCCTGATCAATCTATCTCCTATCTGTTCCGTACCTACCCCCACCAACCTCCAAACCTACCCCCCTTCCCCAAGTCAATACAATCTTCCGTTCCCCGCTTCCTCCTCCACTAAAAACCCCAACCCCCTGAACTTGTGCTCCTCAACCTGGAGCACTCTCAACCTCGCGTGCATTACTACTCATATTCTGGAGCATCTGGGCTTCACCCCGAACCACTTGTAGTCATATCGGAGCTTCCAAGAAGCCCCGGACCTGTACTTGGCCTCCCGAGCTCGCCTAGTAAGGACTCGCCAGTGTAGCTGAGCCTCCATCACCAGCGGGACCTGACAGCTAGTATCCTACTGGCACCTTCCCCCATTACCAGTGCAACAAGGGCAAGCAAGGAGTACTCGGGCACATGAGCAATCATTGCAGGGTCATTGTGAGAGACACAAAGGGAAGAAGGCAGAGAATGTAGCCTTGGTTAAGGCCACTAGGAGGTACTTGGAGGGCCAATGGGAACACAACATGGCCAGTGAGGCCATAACAGTGAAGAAGTTGATGTTAGGCCCACCGACTTGTCAGGAGGGGGGTAGCATGGAGGGAGGGGGGCAAGGAAAAGGGGCACCTCATAAGAGTTGTTTGATAGTGGACTCCAGCAAAGATGAGAGTGTGCTGACTCCCACTAAGGGGTCCAAACAGTGCCAAGTGGAGTCTGAGGAGGAGGAGGGTCCAGCTAAGGGGTTGCAAATGGTGACTTCTACTGAGGAGAGGGCAGCAGTGGCAAAGGTCATTGAGAGGAGTTTGAGCAAGAAAGTGGTTCCAGAAGAGGTGGAGCCAGTAGTGGCGCCCAGCAGCACTCAGTAAGCAACTGTTTCTTTGTTTTCAGGCTACAGCTAACATTTGGTTTCATTACCAACAGGCTGGTAGAGATGGGGACACCAGAGGTGGAGATGGGCAACAAAATGGGAGAAGCAGAAGCAAGGGACTTAGTAAGTTTCCTTCCTTAGCGGTAGACTGGTAGTGCTAACAAAATTTGCTAGGTGTAGAGATTCAGAGCTCCTCCTTGACCAACCATTAAAGAGGAGGAAATTCAATGGTTGGGTGAGGACTTGCCGGTCCCATTCCCATTCAATCTCCAAGGCAACTTAGAGCAATATTGAGCAAGGGTGGCAGAGGTTGGTTGTTTGATGGGAATGGAGATGGTAGTGGTGAAGAACAACTTGTGAGCAGCACAAGCCTGCTTTTATTTGTTGGCAAAGGCGTGAGGTGCCTTATTGTGCTACCAGGACAACTGTGATGCCTTCAGTGTGTGGCAGTCCAAGGTGGGAGTGACAGAGGAGTGCTAAGGAAGTTGGGGGATGGAGAGCTGCCCTTGGACAATGATCTCCCTCCTACCTAAAAAAAAAAAACAATTTTTATTTTAACTTTTATATCTTTGTCACAGACTAACCTCCTTAAGGAGTCTTATAAATTTTATGAGTTTTTGGTCAGAGTTTGGTTGGGCCATTAAGATAGCAGTCTGGGAAAGTGTGAATGAAAATGTAGAAGAGTAAAGGTGAACAATGAAACAATAGAAATGAATTGAATGAAAAGGTAAACACTCAGTAGATCATCTTGCTTAATGACTGTGTCTTAACAAAAGATAGGTGGGGAATGATGATGTCAAATCAAGAAAGGATAAACAAAGAGCTTAACAATGAATGATAAACAGTCAATGGAATTGTAGGTAGAAAAAGTGTCTATGGCAATAAGAAAATGATGTAAGTAAAATGAAAAGGTAAACAAAGCAATAGAAATGAGGGCTTATCAAAAGCTGTTAAGGTTTTGGGATTTTAATGGTGAGTGGGGATGATGGTTGTAACAATGTTTCTAGTTTTCTTTGATGGTGTTGTTCAGCAGTTCTTCATGATTGTTGAGTGTGTCTTCATTGTCTAGTAAGTTGGTTTCTTCTAAGATCCTTAAACATTTGGTATTGATATCAAAAGTGTCAGTAGGGAGAGGGATGTGCTTGCAGGCAAAGTAAGAAACTAAATAAAAGGCAGCTACTAGTTGGTGGTGGAGTACAGATCCATCTAGTTTGCAAAGAATGTAAGCACTTTGTTGGTTATGGGAGATTATCACTAGTGGTCCTAGGTATTGAGGTTGCTTCTTCTTGTTGTGAGTGACTTCTATTTGGGTGTTCCTCATCAATACTAGGTCTCCTTGCTTGAAGTCGTAGTTTCAAATTGTAGCAGCATGTTCTTGTTCAAAACAAATAGTGGCTAAATGGCAGGCAGTAAGAACAATGTCATGTAAATGGTTGAGATTAGCTTGTTTGCATTGGAGATTGATGGTGCGTCAGGGGTCAGTAGTTGTTAACAAGGAATTGGGCAGTGGCTGGAGGTAGATTGCTTCTACAATGTCAGCTGGAAATAAGAGACGGATACCAGTAGCTGCATAGTAAAGGGAACAGCCCATGCATTGGCAGATGGTAATGCGCTCTGACCAGAAGACAGAGTAAGTGGCTGAGCTCCATTTGGACTGATCACCATTAATAGCTTTGAAGAGGGCTTGTCTAACATTGAAATGGGGTTATTTGGCAATACTGTTAGCACATTTGTTGTAACTGGAGATGTGAATGTAGTTCAAGTGGTACTTCTTAGCAAGGTAGGTGACAGCTTTGATGATAGGAGAGCCATTATCAGTAATGATTTTGTTAAGAGCACCCCAGCAGCAGATAATATCTTTGAAGGGCCACTTAGCAATGGTGTCAGTATTTTCATGAGCCAGCACGCAGAATTCAAGGTAGTGGATTAACAAACATTGTCCTTGAATGATATACTTGAACTTGTTAGAGGGTGGCATGAACATTGTGTCGATATAGATTTTGCTGAAGAGTGTGGCAAGCAGAGCAATGGTAGGCAGTATGAGGACTTTGGTTGTTTGGTGTACTTGGCAGATGTGGCATAAACAGATGTACCAAGTGATGTTGGCTGCAACCTGGGGCCACCAGAAGCATTCCAACAAGGTGGCTCTCATTGCAAATAGATCACAATGTCCAAGGTTGTCATGCATAGTGCATAGGATATAAAGTCAAGAGTCAGTTGGTATGAAGAGCTTGTGTTTGCCATCAAAATTGTGTTGCTAGAGTTTACCATTAGAGAGGAAGAAACTGCTAGCATAGCAGAGGAAGGTGGCTAGAGATCTGTTGTTAAGGCCTGGCAGAGGTTTGAAGTTGATAAGCCATTGCTTAACAAGTTGACTCTTTGGTCACCAGCAAGGGCCTTGGAGGAATGAGAGACATTGTCATAGGGAAGGAGGTTGGTAATGGCTGGGGTCAAGACTTTGGTAAGGGGAACGGTGTCATTACCAAATGTTGCTAAGGTCAGGTGGTAATGGGTGAATGGGGGTAGACAAGGAGTGGTAGACATGGAACAGGCAAGGACAATCAGTAACTGAGCATGGTGCATGAATCCATGCATATGATTAATCCAATCTTCAAAGACTTCATTGGGGGAGGATTGATACGCTGTAATAGTCATCATGAAAGTCCATCAGGACCATGGAAAGTTCCTTTAACATGCACAAGTTTGAAATGAAACATAAGGATGCCCATGATCCAGTGGTTTATACTGGCAGAGGGCTGTATGTTGGGATTCTGCAGCATATCTTTGATGTAGCATGTGTCAACTTTGATAATGAGGCTCCTAATGCCTAGGAGATATATGCATAACACCTGCAAGACCCAATACAGACCATAAAGTTCAATCTTAGGCTGACTGAAGCAAGCTTCTTGTTTGTTAAGAGTGATAGAACCAAAACAGTTGTAGCAACATTGCTTGCAGTTGTTGGTTGTGCACTGGCAAAGATAGAAACTAACTGCTATGTAAGAGGTGTCGACTACAAAGATAATGGGATTGTCAGATTCATAGTTGATAGGAACAAGGGGTTTAGCATTGTGCAAGGCCTTAACAAGGTCTTTCTGGGCATTAAGCTGGTCCAGTCCAAACTCAAAGGGGATTCTGGTGTGGGTAAGTTTTGTCAGGTAGTGAGCACAATGGGCAAAGTTCTTAATGAATATTTGGAGAACACCAATAGTGCCTAAGAAAGCATGGACTTTGGTTAACAATTGGCAAGGGCCTCAGTGGTCCAATAATGCTAAGTGGTTTTGTCAGGGATACGGCTGTTAGGAGTACAAATGTGGCCAAGGATCTTGAAGGTGAGTGCACAAAGGACTAGCTTGTGACTGGAGAAGGTACTACTGCAGTACTTCATCCACTAAAGGACACGGCTTAAGAGCTCAAAGAACTCCCAATGCACTAAATAAATGTTGAGGTTGTTGGGATGCTTAGCAGGTGTGCTGTTAACAAGTTTCCAGTCCTTAGGGCCTTTAACACCAATGTTGTTGATGAAGCTGAGAGCGTTATGAGGGATCTTGGACTGAAGGATGTAGGTGATGTTGTCATGGAAGATGGGCACAGCATTGATCTATCCTATTGGTAGTGTTACTAAACAGAGGGTGCCAAATGATGTCTGGAAAGTTGTTAAGTCCTAGGAAGAGGGGTCAATAACACACTTGTTGTAGCCAATGTAGAGGTCAAGAGTGGCACTGCAAATGTGGCCAGCAAAGGATTTGGCAATGTGGTTGGAAAAAGAGGGAACTCCCAAGTGGCAAATGGTGACCCGGTTTAATAGCTTGAGGCTATGGGTGAAGTTTACCCATTTTTCTTTAAGACACAGAACCAGCAGGACTGGTAAGCAGAGTTCAAGAGTTTGTAAATGCCAGCTTGGTTTTTACTACAGATGATCTCACAGATTTCTTTTTCAAAGCCTGGCAGTATCAGTTGGTTATGCTGTACCCATGGAATATGAGGGATTGTTGGTATGCAAATGGGAGGAAAGAAGTTGGGTTGTATGCTACCTCTTTCAGAGTCTTCCCAAGCAAAAGCTTAGCATCAAGGTCCACAAGTATGTTAAGCTCATCTTGGATAAGAAAGCCAGTATTGTGTTCCTTAACAAATGTCACTTTGCAGTCATTGGTAAAGTGAGATGTTAGTACAAAGGGAGGGGGATTAGGGTTGAGCTTGGGTATGTTTGCTAAGGGTTTGCCAAGGGATGTGTTGTTTGATTCAAAAGTCTTTGCTAACCTGGCTAGCGACAGGCTTTGTCTTCATGGTGACTGGCTTATACTTCTTCTTGACTTGATCTCCTTTGCATTTTGGCTTAGTAGCAGTGTAAACAGCTGGAAAAGGGACATTAACAAAAATGGGGGCTGAGGGGGTATCAAGCATTTCAGATGCTTGACCAAGAATAGAAGGATCAGAAAGACTAGTGGAAACAAAATAAAAGTGCAGTGGGATAATGGACTTGGTAAGGTTGCTAGCAGTTGTATATGAATAAGCAAGAGAAAGATTGTTGATAAATGTTTTTGGGTTTTCTAATATTTTAGGATTGAGCAGGGTATGTGATTGCACTATAATGGAGTGCTTTTGGTGGTTGTATTCAAAGATGACTGCTAAGTCTTCCTCAGAGTCATTAACCATAAGGGATGGTGGTGGTAAAAGCAATGGGGTGGTCCTGCACTATACTTGGGCTGGACCTTCTGCTGCTTGTGTTGTCCATGGGGAAACATAGGGATGGTGCAACAAAGGCTGGTATTGGGGTCCATTATCATTATCATAGTTTCTGTTTTGCTAAGTGTGTCAATGGTACTCTTGGTTAGGACATTGAAGGGGCAACCAAGCAAAATATTGTAGGCAGGGGAGTGGAGAATGATATAACATGATACCACCAATGGTGCAGGGGACATTACAAGCTAAACCAAGAGATTTGTCCATAGTACTATCAGCACTCTGCATGTTCAAGATAATGCTAGAGTTGTCGGAGATGCTAAGATAGTTAGCAACTTTGACAGACATTGAGATGATCTGGGAGCTGCTATCCACTATACACTTGATTTCCTCATGGTTATCAACCAGGAACATGATGGACCAAATTGACTGAGATTCCTGCACAACTGTTAGTGTTACTGGCTCTTCACCAGGCAGTAATGACTCGATATATGCTTCAATAGGATCTATCAAGGTGACTTGGGCTCTGGCAACATCAGTAAGCAGAGAGTTGGTAGCAAGGGTGTTGTTAAGGGCAAAGGAGGGCAGAGCATTGTCAAGGAACATTGGTACATTCTTGGAATGCAGTAATGTTAGGAGGCATGGTTTATTTAGGCATAATGGTGTTTCTGAACTGGTTCCAGATGTCATTAGAGAGGGAGCAGAGTTTGCCAACAGAGATGGTAAGCTTGGTCTGGAGTACCCAGTCAAATACCTGCTTGGATTGTTCAATATCATAGATAGGAGCCATACTTTGGTAAGTGGCATCAGGGTGTTTGTCTGAGGCACCAAAGTTTTGGTTGGTTGGGGGCTAATAACAAGGCGAGATAGCAGAATAAGGGCAGACAGGGAGATTGACTGTGGGAACATTGTTAATGACAGGGGGCTTAGAGGCTTTAGTGTTACCAGTAGCAGGAGCTAAGGTAGATCAGTTGTTAGTGGCAGGTGCACTGGAAGAGTCATTAGCAGCAGTGAGTGGAACTAGTTAGTATCCCTTAGCATGAGGGATCTTGATCCTGTCAAAGACTTCAGCTGGGCAGTGTAGGGCATAGAGTTTCCATTCCAATGCAGCGACACATTCTTTCCTGGATAGCATACCTGGGCTAGCAGTATCTGGTTGCAAGACCTCATGAATAAACATCTGGGACATGCCTTGGAGTTGTTCCATATCAGAGTTAGCATTAGCACTGAGGCAGCTGGTAAGAAGCTGGTTGGAGTTCAGCATATGCTATTTGTCAATACATTCTATGTAGAGTTGTTTGCTGATGTAGTTAGGAATCATGGTGCCAGATGGTAAAATGACCTTTCCTTTGTCATTCCAATGGATTTTACCTTGACCAATAAAGCTTTCCAGCTTAGCACAATTGCCATGTACCATAGTATGACCAGTTTTGCCACAGAAGTGGCAGCTGTCACTAGGAGGTTGAGAGGCATGAAGAGCTGTTACTGGCAGTCAATGCTGCCATATTTTCCTCCATGTGTGCCAAGGCATTAACAATAGCAGCTGCAGCAATGTCAAGGGGTTCCTTCTTAACAATAGTAGTTGGTATGGGGGTAGCAATGTTAACAGCAGGGGTTTTAGCGCTAGTGGTTGTT
Source organism: Termitomyces sp. MG145 (assembly GCA_003313055.1). Taxonomy (NCBI): domain Eukaryota; kingdom Fungi; phylum Basidiomycota; class Agaricomycetes; order Agaricales; family Lyophyllaceae; genus Termitomyces; species Termitomyces sp. MG145. Next base: position 443 of record QGOB01001044.1, on the reverse strand, counting down.
AGCTTTTTTGAGGTTGTGGCAGTGTTGATACCTTCAAAACCCATTTGGCAGCTTCAAAGACTTGGTCTACCTCATAGGGGTCCTTGGGGTGATGATTGGGAAGGGTGATTTCTGAATGGCAGACAAGTTTGGACCATAGTGAAGTTGGTATGCCTTGCTGGAATAAATGGCATTCCTTGTTTTGGTAAATCTTGCCTTTGGCCAAAAGCCAATATGCCAGGCACTAGAGATCCCTATAGTAGTTCTGAGAAGTGTTCAAGAGTAGTGATTCTGGCAAGTGTAACAGGTGGATTCTTCAGCTCCAGGGTATAAACAAAAGACCACTACCTTCCACTTGGCATATGTATGGTTGCTAAACTCTGGCAAGCCAAGCCAGGTCTCTGCAGTGTCATAAGACACATACCAAGTGGCATATTCCTTTTTCTGGTTATTATCATTAACAG
>QGOB01001042.1:0-15234 GCA_003313055.1 Termitomyces sp. MG145 | reverse complement strand
CGCCTAGTAAGGACTCACCAGTGTAGCTGAGCCCCCATCGTCAGTGGGACCTGACACCCAGCAGCAGATGATGTCCTTGAAGAGCCACTTAGCGATAGCGTCGGTATTCTTGCAAGCAAGCATGCAGAATTCAGGATAGTGGATTAGCAAATGGCGTCCTTGGATAATATACTTGAACTTGTTTGAAGGCAGCATAAACATGGTGTCGATATAGATTTTGCTGAATAGAGCGGCGGGGGTAGCAACAGTAGGCGGTATGAGGACTTTGGTCGTTTGGTGGACTTGGCAAATGTGGCACGAGTGAATGTACCAAACGATATTGGCCGCTACCTGTGGCCACCAAAAGCGCTCCACCAGGGCGGCTCTCGTAGCGAACAGACCACAATGTCCAAGGTCATCGTGCATAGCATGTAGGATGCAAAGTCGCGAGTCAGTCGGTATGAAGAGCTTGTGCTCACCGTTATGATTGCATCACCAAAGTTTGCCATTAGCAAGGAAGAAGCCGCTAGCATAGCGGAGGAAGGTAGCGAGGGCCTTGTTGTTAAGGCCTCGTGGTTGCTTGAAGTTGTTAAGCCACTGCTTAACGAGTTGAACTCTTTTGTCACCAGCAAGGGCCTTGGAGGAGCAAGGGACGTTGTTGTAGGAAAGGGGGTCGGTAACGGGTGGAGTTGAGACTTTGGTAAGGGGAACGGTGTCATTAACAAATGTCACTAGAGTCAGACGGTAATGGGCGAGTGGGGGTAAACGAGGAGTGGTAGAAGCTGAGCGGGCAAGAGCAGTTGGTAACTGAACCTGGTGCATAAATCCATGCATACGGTCAACCCAATCTTCGAAGATGTTGTTGTTGGTATTGTCTGGGGGAGGGTCGGTAGGCTGTAATGGTCGTCACGAAAGTCTGTTGGGTCCATGGAAGGTTCCTTTAACGTGTACAAGCTCAAAGTGAAACATGAGAATGGCCATGATCCAGCAGTTCATGCTAGCGGAGGGCTGAATGTCAGGGTTCTGCAGCATACCTTTGATGTAGCAAGCATCAACTTTGATAATGAGGTTCCTAATGCCTAGGAGGTACATGTGTAGCACCTGCAAGGCTCGGTACAAACCATAAAGCTCGAGCTTGGGTTGACTGAAGCGAGCTTCACGTTTGTTAAGGGTGATGGAACCAAAACGGTTGTAGCGACGTTGTTTGCGATTGTCAGTTGTACATTGGCAAAGGTAGAAACCGACTGCTATATAGGAAGTGTTGACCGCTAAGATAACAGGATCATTGGATTTGTAGTCGATAGGGACAAGGGGTTTAGCGTCGTGCAAGGCCTTGACGAGGTCTTTCTGGGCGTTAAGCTGATCGGGTCCAAATTCGAAGGGAACTCCAGTACAAGTGAGCTTTGTTAGGTGATGGGCACGATGGGCAAAGTTCTTAACAAACATCCGGAGGACTCCGACGGTACCTAGGAAGGCATGGACTTCGGTTAACGACTGGCAAGGGCCCCAGCGGTCCAATAATGCTAAACAGTTTTTGTCAGGGACTCGGCCGTTAGGAGTACAAACGTGGCCAAGGATCTTGAAGGTGGGCATGCAAAGGACTAGCTTATGACCAGAGAAAGTACCACCGCAGTACTTCATCCGCTGAAGGACACAGTTCAGGAGCTCAAAGAACTCCCATAGCGCTAGACGAATGTTGGGGTTGTCAGGATGCTTAGCGGGTGTGCCATTAATGAGTTTCCAGTCCTTCGGGCCTTTAACGCCAACATTGTCGATGAAACTGAGGGCGTTATGGAGGATTTCTGGCTGGAGGATATGGGTGATGTTGTCGTGGAAGATGGGCACAGCATTAGTCCATCCCATTGGTAGCGTTACTAAACGGAGAGCACCAAAAGGTGTCTGGAAAGTCATTAAGTTGCGGGAAGCAGGATCGATAACATGTTCGTCATAGCCAACGTAGAGGTCAAGGGTAGCGCCACAAATGTGGCCAGTGAAGGATTTGGCAACGTGGTTGGGGAAAGGGGGAACTCCAGAGTGGCAGATCGTGACTTGGTTTAATGGCTCAAGGCTGTGGACAAGGCAAAGTTTACCATTTTTCTTCAAGACACAAAACCAGCAGGACCAGTAAGCGGAGTTTGAAGGTTCATAAACGCCTGCTTGGATCTTGCTACATATGATCTCGCAGATCTCCTTTTCAAGGCCTGGCAGTATCCGGTTGGTTGTGCTGAACCCAAGGGACATGAGGGATGGTTGGTATGCAAACAGGAGGGAAGAAGTCAGGTCAAAAGTCTTCCCAAGTGAATGTGTTTTGTTGCTTAGCAACAAGGTCCACAAGTATGTTAAGCTCATCTTGGGTAAGAAAGCCGGTATTGTGTTCCTTAACAAAAGTCGCTTTGTGGTCTTCGGTAAAGCGAGGAGTCGGTAAGAAGGGAAGGGGATTAGGATCAAGTTCGGGTATGTTTGCTAAGGGGTTGCCAAGGATATGTTGTTCGATTCAAAAGTCTTCACTAACCTGGCTAGTGACGGGCTTGGTCTTCAAAGCGACTGGCTTATACTTCTTCTTGACTTGGACTCCTTTGCGTTTTGGCTTGGCGGAGGCATAAACGGCTGGGAAGGGGATGTTAACGTAAACGGGGGCTGAGAGGGTATCAAGCATTCCAGATGCTTGGCCAAGAATTGAGGGATCGGAGAGACTAGTGGAAATGAAATAAGAGCGCGGCAGAATAATGGTATTGGTAAGGTCGCTAGCAGTTGCATATAAATAGGCAAGAGAGAGATTGTCGGTAACTGTTTTTGGGTTTTCTAGTATTTTGGGATTGAGTGAGGTATGCAATTGCACTATAACAGAGTGCTTTTGGTGGTCGTAGTTGAGGATGACTGCTAAGTCTTCCTCAGAGTCATTAACTGTGAGAGTGGTGCCAAAAGCAATGGGGCAGTCTGGCACTATACTTGGGCTGAACCTTCTGTTGCTTGTACTGACTGTGGGGAAACATAGGGATAGTGCGACAAAGTCTGGTATTGGGGTCCGTTATCATTATTGTAGTCTCTGTTTTGCTAAGGGTATCAATGGTACTCTTGGTAAGGACATCGAAGGGGCAACCAAGCAGGATATCATAAGCGGGGGAGTGCAGGACATGGATCTGAAGGTACAACGTGATACCACCAACAGTGCACGGGACATTATGAGCAAGACCAAGGGATTTGTCCATAGTACCGTTAGCGCTCTGCATGTTCAGAATGATGCTGGGGTTGTAGGAGATGCCGAGATAGTTAGCGACTTCCACAGACATAGAGATGATCTGGGAGCTGCTATCCACTATACATTCAATTTCCTCGCAATTATCAACCAAGAGCATGATGGACCGGATTGCCTGAGATTCCTGAGCGACTGTTAACGTAACTGGCTCCTCACCAGGTGGTAGCGACTTGATATATGCTTCCACCGGGTCTATCAAAGTGACTTGGGCTCTAGCGGCATCAGTAAGTGGAGGGTCGGTAGCAGCAGTGTCATTAAGGGAAAATGAAGGCAGAGCGTTGTCAAGGATATCAGTAGACTCCTGGAAAGCAGTGATGTTGGGAGGCGCGGTTCGTTTAGGCGTAATGGCATTTCTGAACTGGTTCTGGATGTTGTTAGAGAGGGAACAGAGTTCACCGATGGAGACGGTAAGCTTGGTCTGGAGTACTTGGTCAAATACCTGCTTGGACTGTTCGATATCATAGATGGGGGCTGTACTCCGGTAAGCAGCGTCAGGGCGTTTGTCTGGAGCGCCAAAGTTTCGATTGGTTGGAGGCAGATAGAGAGACAAGATACCAGAATAAGGGTGAACTGGAGGATTGACCGTGGGGACATGGTTAACAACTGGTGGCTCAGGGGCTTTAGCGGTACCGGTAGCAGAGGCAGAGGCAGGACATTTGTTAGCAGCAGGAGCAGAGGCAGGACGTTCGTTAGCAACAGGAGCAGAAGCAGGGACAGATCGTTTGTTAGCGGCGGCAGAACTAGTAGTGGCAGAGTCGTTAGCGGCTTTAGGGGGAACCAGTCAATATCCCTTAGCATGAGGGATCTCGATACTGTCGAAGACTTCTGCTGGGCAGCATAGAGTGTAAAGTTCCTGTTCTAAGGCAGCAACATGTTCTTCCCTGGATAACGTTCCTGGGCTAGCAGGTTCTGGTTGCAAGACTTTGTGGATAAACATCTGGGACATGCCTTGGAGCTGTTCCGCGTTAGGGTTAGCGCTAGCGCTGAGGTGGCCGGTAAGAGTCTGGTTGGGATTAAGCCTGTGCCATTTGTCGATGTGTTCCATATAGAGCCATTTGCCAATGTAATTGGGGATCATAGCACCAGACGGTAAGACAACCTTGCCTTTGTGGTTCCGGTGGATCTTGCCTTGACTGATGAAGCTTTCCAGCTTAACGCAATTGCCTCGTACCATTGTGTGACCGGTTTTGCCGCAGAAGTGGCAGCTGTCGCTAGGAGGTCGAGAGGCGTGGGACTGAGAGCTGTTACCGGCAGTCAATGCAGCCATCTTTTCCTCCATGCATGTGAGAGCGTTAACAATAGCGGCAGCGGCGATGTCGAGGGGTTCCTTTTTAGTGATGGTGGTTGGTACGGGGGCGGCGGTGTTAACGGTGGGGGTCTTAGCATTAGTGGTTGTTGGCTTTTTTGAAGTTGTAGCGGTGTCAGTACCCTTCAGAACCCATTTGGCAGCTTCAAAGACTTGATCTACCTCATAGGGGTCCTCCAGGTGATGATCGGGAAGGGTGATTTCTAAACGGCAGACAAGTTTGGACCATACCAAAGTCAGGATGCCTTGCTGGAATAAACGGCGCTCCTCATTTTGGTAGATCTTGCCTTTAGCCAGAAGCCAACGCTGATATGACTCTATGTCTAAAGTCATAAGTCCTGGTTAAAACAAACCATACTATGTGCTGAAAACTGTAGGCATAACAGGCAGACAACTCCTCAGAAACTGGAAAACATGGGAACACTTAAATAATTCACATTGCTGAAGGGCTAATAAAATAATAGAGTATTCAGACAAGCAGGGGGACGAAAAATGGGCAATTAAATATTGATTATTATTGCTGGAATGGTGGACATAGCAGATCTCTGCCAGATATCTCTAATCAAGAGATAATCAAAGAATCTGACATCTTACTCTATGGAATAAAAAGATAGGAAGGTCTGGAATATGACATCATCGAAATAGGAAAGAGGGGAACCATAGGAATAAAGGGGGAATAGTCCGGAACAAGGAGAAAGAATTTTAGGAATGATTCTGACTAGGGAAAAGACCCATAAGGAAAGAGGATCAAAAGAGGAAATGTGGTTGCCACCAGAATGAATGGGATGGATTAATAATGATCGAAGGAAGATCAGAAAACATAGGGAATGAAGTAGGAAGACTTAGGAAGAGCTGGGGAAAGCTCTGAGTTCAGGAGAGTATTTGATATGTCAGAACAAGTGAACTATCAGATACTCTAGAAAAGCAGAAGGAAAAGGCTGGCCTCAGGAAAGGTCAGGACATCAGACTACATAAAAATATGAATGTTAGGAAGAAGGGCATCGGATGGATACGTTCCTAGCATGTTTCAAACAGCTGGAACAAGTAAATTCATGTCCTTCCAAGAACATGAATGTTTTCCTGGAAGTAGAAGAACTCCGAAAATGTGGTGACTCTAGGACTTGTCAGACAAGCCCCAGAAGCATCAGAAGTCATGGAATATGATGGGATAGGTGGAAGGGACAGAGAATTAGGTCCTGGTGCCAGTGCAGACAGCAGGAAGGACCGATGTTATGTTCCCTCATCAGAACATGAATGTTTCATGGAAACAGCAGAACTCCGGAAATTCTTCATGAGTCTGTCATGTTCTATGCAGAAAAGGGTTATCAATCAACTTATTGGTAACAGAACATGGCGGATGGATGGAGAATAGGCAATGTTTCAAGGGAATTCAGTGGAAAAGGGAATATAGTATTCTACTTATAGAATTCTCAAGTCACATGGAAAGATGGTCTGTGCACCCAAGAGAACAGTATAAATAGAGTATAAATAGGTTAGAATTGACAGTAAATTAGTGGATAAAGGCTTGGTGGTTCCCAGGGAGTGAATCACTTAGGCTGGATTTCATTAAGAAACCTCTACTTTAGTTTTCAGACTTATAGTCAGGAAACTACTACATAAACTTAAATACAAAACTCGTTTCATTAGAACGGTTTAGTGTGATTTACTACCAAGCCCCAGAACTACAGTATTTTGCTTTAGCCAAGTACTACAATGTGTGTGTGTGAGGAGTCAAGCAAAGTCCCAGAAACCCAGTAAGGAGTTGTGATGTTGGGGTCGGTAAGGAGGAGAGAAAGAGCAGTAAGAGATAACGGTGTGGCTGTTAGTGTCGCTACCAAATCGCAGTGGTTTTGGGAGATCTGCAAAGACCCAGAAGGTCATTAAGGAATATAGGAGGGGTTAACAAAAATATACAAGTTGCTCACCATAGGTGCTAGCCTTAACGAAGGCTTGACAAGGGCACTCGTATGGTGCTGAACAAAGGCAAGACAAGTGCACCTGTATGGCGCATAACAAAGATGACGAGTGCTAAGTTTAATGATGCCATTAAGCTGAGCGTGGAAACTGAAGGAGACTGGACTGGGTAAACCCAAATCAGTTGTTAAGGAAGCGAGAGCATGAACGAGATCTTAAGCGTAGTCTGAAATGGGGACTAGACTCTGGTATGATTCAATGATGTTTAGCTACTGACAGGGCAGTATTTATAGGTAGGTAAGTCAATAAAAGGGGAAACTGGTAAGAGATAGTAAGTGTAGTGGTCGCATGTGATAACACACGTCGGGAGCTGCTATTGAATAGGAAAATTGTAAGTAATATGAGAAAATTGTAACTAGATCGAGAGGGAAAATTGTGAGAGAAAAATGTGAATGAAAATAAGTTTACAATTGTTGGGTCATCAGTAACGCAGTTACAATTGATCAATGGCCACCGGTCAGGGGCTGTAGAGAGGGCTGGATTGTTGAAGGTTGGCGTGGTCATTAAGGGAATGGTTGGTAACAGTCGGTGTTGTTAGCGGTTGGTCGGTAGCGGTCACGTGCTGAGGTCACGTGCTGAGGTCACGTGCGTGGTTTGACTTGTCAGTGTCAGGCAGCCAGCGCTGACCAGGTTGTATCAGCGTGGGCGGGGGAAGGTCATCGTTTAAAGGAAGCTCGCCATCCCCCGACTTCCCCAAAAACTCCTCTGTCACCCCCACCTCTGATTGCCATGCAATGAAGGTGTCGCAATCATCCTGATAGTGCAAAAGGGCGCTGCGCACCCTTTCTAGCAATCTGAATCAAGCCCACACCACCTGCAAATCATTCACAGCCGCTGCCAACTCCCTTCCCATCAACTGACCAACCTCTGCTGCCCTTGCCCAATACCGTAACAAGTTGCCATGGGACTGGAAGGTCCTCCCCCAGCCACTGGATTTCCTCCTCCTCAATGGTTGGTCAAGGAGGAGCCCCAAATCTCTCCACCTAGCAAACTCAGTCAGCCCTACCGGTCCATTGTTAAAAGAACAGACTTACCAAGTCTCTCGCCTCCACTTCTCCCATTTTGTTGCCCATCTCCACCTCTCCATTTCTACCAGTCTGTCATTAAGCAAAGCCAACCGTTAGTGGCAGTACAAAACAAGAAAGCAATGGCTTACTGGCTGCCACTGGGCCCTGCCACTGGCCCCGCTTCCCCCATTATTTCCTCCCTGCCCAAGCTTTGCTCAACCACCTTCACAACTGCCGCCCTCTCCTTGGGGGGAGTCGCCTTGTGAACTCCTTCAACCAAGCCCTCCTCATCAGACTCCACCTGGCACCGTTTGGAACTCTTTGCAGGCATCAGTATCTCCTTGTCCTCACTCAAATCCACCACTGATCGGCTCTTGGGACCCTCGCTCCTTAACAGCCCCTCCACTACCATGCCCTCCTGCCTTGTCAGCAGAAGGAGCATGGCCTTCTTGACAACTGAAGCTCTGCCACCCACCACTATCTTCCGCTGACCCTCCAAGTACTTCTTAGCGGCCTTAACCAAGGCTGCATCCTCCGCCTTCTTCCCCTTATGGCCCCTGCAGCAGCCTCGCAATGATTGCCCATGTGCTGAGCACCCCTTACTAGCCTTGTTGCACCGGTAACAGGGGAAGGTACCGGTAGGATACCAACACCCCTCTGGGTCGTTCACAGCCCAGCAACCATCGCACTACTGACTGTAAGGGGACATCCCTTCCCAAGCCCATTCTCTCTTCTCTCCTTTCTTCTGTTTCCTTTCCTTTTTCCCCTTCCTTTTCTCTTCTTCTCCCCTTTAGATATTCTCTGTACATATGGTGTCCGCATTTCTGATCACCTGACATTGTTCTCAAGGTCATCTGATCTCTTCCTGGTCATATGACACTTTTCTGACCACCTGACTTGCCAGAGTCACTTGATGGACATTACCAATCCATTCTCTGGCAATGTCCGAGTTTTTCATCTTTTATTCCCACACTCCTTTTTCAGTGGCTTATGTGTACTATACAGTTGATTCCCACGCTTCTGGGGCCCCAGAAGCATCCACATCCTAGCATAGGGACTCCTCAGACTTATTCTCTTTGGATATCCCTCTGCCAGGTGAGTAGCTAGCCCTGTACACTGTAGCCACTTGCTAATACATCTTTGGATATCCCTCTGCCAGTTGTGTGAGTTCCACAGCTCTCTGAGGTTGCCCTTACACTGACACAACCATTAGCAAAGAACCATTGAAAGGCAGAGAACTCTCACCACCCCAACCCACTCTTGAAAGGCTGCCCTTGCAGCAGGAGCCACCAACTTCCTCTCTTTCCTCCCGACATGCTTGCCCATGCCCAGACCTCTGTCCAAAACAGTTGAAGGAAGGCGCTTCTTGAGCAGCCTCCTCAACTCCTAGTCATTAAAAGAGGAGGGCAGTACAAACTCCTAGCGAGGACTGTTAGCACTGCAAAAACCATTAAAGCAAGATCTTACCTCATTGCTCTCCTCATTGTCTGCTTCAACCCTCTGCTTGCCCTTGCCTTTACTCAGAGTCTAACAATGCTGTTAACACTTAGCCATTACAATGCCAAAAACTTTCTTACTAGTTCTTTGCCGTCATCGTTGTCCTTGTTTGCACATTCCTTGCCCTTCAGCAACTTCTGTTACCAATCACCATTAACCATCTTACCGACCATAACAAAATTGTTGAACTTACTTTAGGGATTGTCATCATCTTCAGCCTTGTTCTGTCCCCTTGCTTCAGAGTCTTTGGAGTCTGCAGTAACACTGTCAACTCTGCTCCAGCGTTACCGGCAGCCCCGCCCTGCCGACTCAAGCCCTCACCACGGTCCTCCCTTGTCCTTGTGTCCGCCGAGGCCATCAGATCCTTGTGTGGGTGCTGAAAAAAGAATTGTTTGTCAAAAGACAGTTCTGAGAAGAGCTAAAAGATACCTTAACGACATCGCTAAGATGCTTAGCAACACCGTTAAAACTTACCATCATTGGCTCCTCCACAATCTCCTCCACCTCCATCTCCCTCTCCAGCACCTTGCCCTTAGCACAAACATTAGCCTACTGACAAGACTGTTAGCAAACAAAAGAACTTACAAAGTGCTTATTGAACGGCCTCATCCAGGCCTTTTCCTTGTACTGGGCATATAATGCCCGGCACTCCACCCCTACTGCCTCCTGTCCCAACCACAAGATGCCGCTCCTGCCAACCAACTCAAACCAGTGCAGGTACGTCAACAAAAATTGACGTAGCCACTGCTTGAGGGTTGGTCACCAGCAGCGTGCGCCCCATGGTCAAAACTTTTGGTGCCTTTTCCAAGAATTCTTGCACCGCTGCCAGTCGTGCAAAAGAAGCTGCGTAGCCAAAGAAAGCAGGAGTCAACATGTTAAAAGGTGTTTGAGGTGATGAAGTTCAAAAGAGTCGCTGGAATTTATTTACGGCTTTTGGTGTGGTGCACAGACCAAGACCCCCCCCACACAGACCACAATTAACGATCATGAGACTTCAAGGATTTTCTTTTGACTGGGGACAGTCAGTTTTTCAGTCAAGGGGAGATAATACAACCCAGTCAGCACTGGCTGCCTGATGATATGACCCAGTCAGTGCTGGCTGCCCGACACCAACAAGTCAAACCAAGCACATGACCTCAGCACATGACCACTACTGACTGACCACTAACAACACTGACCGTTACCGACCATTCCCTTAACGACCGAGCCAACCTTCAACAATCCAGCCCCCTCTACAGCCCCCGACTGGCAGCCAACAATTGATTGTAAAACAATTTTCTCTTACTATTTTTCTTTCTCAATCTACCTACAATTTTTATCATATTACTTACAATTTTCCTATTCAATAGTGGCCCCCGACATGTGTTATCACATGTGACTGCTACACTTACTATTTCTTACTGGTTTCCCCTTTTATTTCCTTATGCACCTATAAATACGGCTCTGTCAGTAGCTAAACATCATCGAATCGTACCAGAGTCTAGTCCCCGCCTCAGACTACACTTAAGATCTTGTTCTCGCTCTCGCTTTGTTAATGGCTGATTTGGGTTTACCCAGTACAGTCTCCTTCATTTTCTGTGCTCAGCTTGACAGTATTGTTGAACTTAGTGCTTGTCACCTTTGTTACATGCCATACGGGCACCCTTGCTTTGCCTTTGTTAAGCACCATACGGGTGCCCTTGCTTTGCCTTTGTTAAGCACCATACAGGTGCCCTTGTTTTGCCTTCATTAACGCTAGCACTTATGGCTAGCGACTTGTATATTTCCATTAACTCCTCCTATATTCCTTAACGACCTTCTGGGTCTTCACAGATCTCTCCACCCATGATGATTCGGTAGCAACACTAATGCCCACACCATTATTTATTCCTTACTGCTCTCTCACACTTCCTTACCGACTCTGACCTCACAACTCCTTACCGAGTTTCTGGGACTTTGCTAGACTCCTCTCACACACACACGTAATGCTACTACTTGCTAGCTATCCCTATCTAGCTGGTCTTGTTGGTTGTTTCCTGCATGGCAGCTAGGTGGCAAGTCAGCGCATCACTGGGACCTAGCCAGAGGATAGTATATAAACTGTAGAGTATCATACAAGTTGGTAGTCTTGATATTGCCTTAGTCTCTGCCTTAGTTCCTGTCTAGTTTTGTGTTTTCTCCTCTATCTTGTCTTGTCTCTCATATCTTGTCTCCATGCCTCGTACTTTGCTTCTGTGACTTATGTTTCTGTTCTGTGATCCATATCTCCATTCCATATCTTTTCCTCCATCTCTTTATCTCTCATTCCATATCTCTTCCTCTACATCTTTATCTAGTTCCATATCTCCTATCACTTCCTGGTTCCCTAATCAATTTATTTCTCACCTGTCCAGTACTTGTCTCTATCAATTCCCAGACTTATCCCTGTTTCCAATAAATCTCTTCCTTTTTCTACTTTATCTCATCCTTTAACTCAACTTCTCAAACTTGCGCTCCTCAACTCTGGAGCACTCCTGTCATTGCACGTGTCACTGCTTTGTAACCCCAGAACTTCGAGACTTCATCCCAGACCCCCCATAGCCTCACCAGAGCCCCACTAAGCCTTGGACTTGTACCACGCCTCCCAAGCTCACCTAGTAAGGACTTGCCAGTGTAGCTGAGCCCCCATCATCAGCGGGACCTGACATTTACACATGGACAACTTTATGTGGCAGTTGATTTTGCCACCAGAAAATACAACAAGAACAACAGCAAATATAGTCTATCAAGAAATCCTGAATGGTTTGCAAATGTAAGTCTCACTTTAGATAAACTCACTCTTGATTACTAATCTTTATAAATTTTAGTATCTGATGATGAAAAAATGGACAAATATAATGATTGACAAATGGACAAATGTAAGTATATATTTTGGAATATAATAACATCTTATTACTAACCTCTTCTAATGTATCTAGCTAGACTTTTTATTTTTAAATTAGGACATTGTAGTATTGGCTTATATAGTTTCTGTCTGATATCCTCCTTATATGATAAGAGAACATTAAGTTGATGAATTTGAGTCTTGAAGATTAAGAATTAAGTTTTGAACACAAGGCCCTAACCAAGCTTGCAAGGTTGGGGCTGGGATTAAGCCTTGATTTTTGAACACAAAGCCCTAACCAAGCTTGCAAGGTTGGGGCTGGGATTAAGCATTGAATTTTGAACACAAGGTCCTAACCAAGCTTGCGAGGTTGGGGCTGGAATCAAGCATTGAGTTTTAAACACAAGGCCCTAACTAAGCTTGCAAGGTTGGGGCTGGAATTAAGCATTGAGTTTTGAACACAAGGCCCTAACCAAGCTTGCAAGGTTGGGGTTGGGATTAAGCATTGAGGTGGCTGACAAGGCCCTAACCAAGCTTGTGAGGTTGGGGCCGGGATGCAGTTGGGGTTTGGGGGCAAGCCCCCGATGAGCTATGTATCTGTGGCAAAGGCACAGGATGTAGCTCATCTATATAGAATGGGATGACTCCTGGGAAAATGACAAAATCAATTCTTATGTAAGGCTGACTAGAATTACATAATAAAAGTTAAATAAGTTTTCTGGCTTCAAATTTTGGGCATTTCCTGTGCATCAACAATTGATGATGATGATCAACTAATCAAAAACTTTGCACCTCTCTGTGAGGGGACACTTGTAAGGGGACAACCCCAGGGACCATTCTCTCCTTTTCCTTTCCTTTTTTCCCCTTCCTTTCCCCTTCTTTTCCTTTCTAGATATTATCTGTACATATTGTGTCTGCATTTTTGATCAGCCTGCAGCTGCTGATGATCTTTTTTTTCTAGTAATTCTTTGGACTTTGATATTGAACTATTCTTGATATGAACTGTTTGCTTGATACATACTTGATTGGACTACTTTTCTTGACATTAGAACTACATTCTTTGCTTGATATGAAACTATTTGCTCAAGACCTTGAGATTATCTACTTTAGGTGAGAAGTCAATATTAAGGTTTGAACATTAAGGCTTTAACTGAATACTGTGAAGCTGAGGCTGTAGTCAAGCATTAAGCTTTGATTACAAAGCCTTAACTGAGCACAGCAAATATATTGAATAGTCACTCAGGTTTCTGAGTCATTCTTTCTCACAAGAGGAGATCAATTCAGAAATTCTGCAGAGGTTAATGTAAGTCTCACTATAGATAGACTCACTTTTTAATACTAACCTTTATGAATTTCAGCATTTAATGATTGACAAATGAACAAATGTAGGTGTAACTTTCAAAATAATAGCTTCTTATTACTAACCTCTTTCTAATCTATCTAGCTAGACCCAGTATTGTTAAATTAAGAAATTGTAGTATTTGCTCATATAATTTCTGCCTAATAACCTTATATAAAGAGGTTGATAAATATGAGTTTTGGAAATGAATGCCCTAACTAAGAGCAGTGAGGTTAGGGCTAGGACTAAGCCTTGAGTTTTGGAAAACAAAGCCTTAACTGACTGCAGCAAAGTTGGGGCTGGAGCTAAGCCTCAAGTGTTGAACACTGATACACTAGTCTTAAAACAGGCACCAACAGAGGAATAAAAATGGATAGCCCAGGAAAAGAAACCAGAAAAACACTGAAACCTGTAAGCAAAAGTGGCATGCACCAAGTCACCAAGGATCCAAAACATAAGTCTATAAACTGAGGAACCCTAGGCAGAGTAGAAAGAGAGAAGTTGATGTTGATAAGGGGCAATGGTGTAATAGTCAATGTGGTGGCAGTGTAATGCCAGATTGCCAAGCCATTAACAAGCCATCCTTCTACTAAGCCACCACTCAACTAAAAAGGCTCTCCATCCTCACCAACCTCTCATAGCATGCCTACCCAAGTCAAGTTGTACTGGTGCACCCAAGAGGGATGGAAGGGGAAAAAGACAAAGTAAGCAGAAGTCATGATGGATTGAGCCAGTGATTGGTCACTGTGCTGATCCAATCATAGTGGGGACTCAGATCCATCAAGTGCCTAAAGCCCCCAGCACTGAGCCTTGCTTCCCTTCCCAGCTGTAATACTACACAAAAGCCCACTGTCCAACTTTGCTAAGCTGGAAGCCATTGATCAACACAAACAGTGCATCCAGGAAAAGGAGAAGGAAGACCAGAAAGGGGCAAGGCATTGAAAAGGAGAGTGCCAAGCCTGGAGCAGGTGAAATTTGTTGGGCAAGAAGAAACTGACCACTGATCAGCAGCCACAAAAACCTACTGAAAACCATGCTGGCTAGCATGGTCCATGCACTGGAGGAGCAGTATCAAGGGGAGAGGAAAAGAGGGGAAGGGAAAGCAATCTTGCATGGCTTGAAGTCCTTAGGAAGTGGATATCTTAGGCCAACCTCAAAAGCTTCAATTATTTGGGGTTTAAAATTTAATTATTTAATTGAACCTTTTTTGAACAGCTTAAACTTAAGTTTTCCAACACAAAACAAATCAATAAAATTATATTATTGTCCCAGAAGTGTCTATTGAGTTGTTGAGATGCCCAATGCAACTTACCTGCAAGCTGGAGTTTCAATTTGTACACAAAGACAAATAAACAAACTTCCGGACTTTGCATCAACACAAGGCCCTAACTGAGCACAGCAAAGTTGGGGCTGCAACTAAGCCTTGAGCTTTGAACACAAGGCCTTAACTGAGCATAGCAAGATTAAGCCTTGGATTTTGAACACAAGGCCTTAACTGAGCTTGCAAGGTTGGGGCTGGGATTAAGCCATTGAGTTTTTGAACACAAGGCCCTAACTGAGCTTGAGAGGTTGGAGCTGGGATTAAGCATTGAGTTTTGAATACAAGGCCCTAACCAAGCTTGCAAGGTTGGGCCTGGAATTAAGCATTGAGTTTCAAACACAAGGCCCTAACCAAGCTTGCAAGGTTGAGGCCAGGATTAAGCATTGAGGTGGCTGACAAGGCCCTAATGAAGCTTGCAAGGTTGAGGCTGAGATGCAGTCAGGGTTTGGGAGCAAGCCCCCAACAAGTTATTGTACCTGTGCCTTTGGCACAGGACATAGGTCATAGGTTCCATGATGCAACCAAAATATCGAGCCTCTATGTCAGTGTCATCCCTGCTGTTGAAGACTTGAAATTCCTTGGTATACCCATAAAAATCTGAACTTAGCACGAAACTTAAGAACAATGACCGACACCATGAAATTGACACACAGAAGGCCCTCAGTTCATTGAACTAAAATCACGTGGCCATAGTCTGTGTCTATTGATGGCCA